>JAMKQA010078653.1:0-20411 GCA_024699735.1 Posidonia australis | reverse complement strand
AATTTGCATTAACATCTCCAGAAAACACATCCTTAACCTGAATATCTGGATTAACCATAATTACACCTTCCATGTCTTTAATACTGCTATATCACCCAAACCAATATCCCATCTAATATTTTTCTGCATTTCAAACCATGCCTATATTGATATTTCTCCATCTAGCTGGACCTTTGATTTTTTGCACATTAGCAGTTAAAGAATCAAATCTAGCATGCATGAACTGAGCATGTAAAGAAGTATTTTGAGCAATATTCCAAGCCACTTTCATACGAAATGCTTTCATAACATCAGAAAGTCTCCTAATGCCCAAACCCCCTTCCTCTTTAGGTTGACAAACATTTTCCCAAGAGACCCAAATTCTTTTCCTTTTATCTTCTGAAGAATCCCATAAAAAAATGATTCATATGCTGCTCCATTCTTTGCAAACAATTTTTTGGCATATCATAGACAGCCATCAAATGAAGAGGCAAACTAACAAGAACATGGTTTGTAAGAACAATTCTACCACCAACCGATAATAACTTTGATTGCCAACCAGCAATTTTATTTTTGAACTTAATGATAATTTCTTCAAAATAAGCCACTTTAGATATGCCTTTATATATAGGACAACATAAATATTTAAAAGGCAACATATCTTTATTGAAACCAAAGGGTTTCTACTTGTAGAAGCCTTCTGATTAATATAAAATTTGCTTTTGAATATATTAATTTTCTACCTAGAACTTTACCCATATTTGACAAGAAAGTCCATAAGATAAGTAAAGTGAATAAACAAGATATTTCTTATTACCAAAACATGTCGGATGCTATAGGAGGTCATGGATTATCTTCTTGATCTTTTTGGATAGTTTTTTTTGAAGTAGGTGGATTAGCTTTTTGGACAGTTAATATGCATTAATTTTTGGAAGTGAATTTTTGAAAGGAAAATACTTATTTATCCTTAATTCTTGTTCATTTTTTTTAAATATCATTGATGTTAATGGTTGTTGTTGTTTAAATTTATAGGAATGCTTTTATTTTCTTGTTTTTGAATGTTTCTAATAGAGATAGATTACCGTATGACAGTTATTTTCATCTGTAGCTGCCATTGTATATCAGAATAAGAAACACGATAACGCAACCAATTGGAATAGACTACGAGCCTTGGAAGTGTTTCAAACTAGTGTTAGTTTCCTTGAAAAAAGCAAACAGTATATATTAATCTAGAACATCTAAAAAGTCCAAAAGATCCAATAAGACCCACTCTCACATAAGATTAGGTGAACCCTATCGAAATTCATGATCTGATATACATGGAAATTTTAAACAGTTACATAGTGACCACACCCGCTATATAGTCTACAGATAAAAAGTTGGAGTTGTTTCAAAGCTAATAATTATCTTACTTCATAGCAACTGAACGTTCTTTTGTTGATTTTAAACCCGATCAGAGTACTAATGAAACTTTTAAACCATAGATCTTGATCCACCATGTTTATCTCTCAAGATTAGTCATCTAAAATTTATTCAGATTTTAACAATTTTCTATTTACTCAAAAGAAAGCAAACGTCTCGTTTACTGAACGGTGCTCCAAATTACTACAATAGAGTTCCCACGTTCCTGAATTGTAGCAAACATGCTACAGCTTTGGTGTGCTCATCTTATGTAAGTTGAGACCAGGTCCCATTGGATATTTTCGTAAACAACAAAGACACCTAAGCCAGGATGTCCTTCCAGATGAGAAATAACAGTGCCACAACAGGAAGCTCGAGACTAGTTCTTCACAACTAATTGTGCCTTATTTAACAGTGCTTCACGATTGCTTTTAATCTACAACTTTATATGCACCATGGTCGAACCCACAGGAAGTTCAGTTAATCTACACTCACTGATATCCAGAAACTACTTCAAGCAGTAGTTATCAAACATGCATTGGCAAATTACAGTACATTAACCACAAAATAACAGCAGATCGTAAAAACACAATGTCTGGAATAAGCTTGGCCAGAAAAAGAACACAGCAAGTGATGGTAAATAGCTTAATGCAATCATAATCATAAATTAATGAGACAGCCCAAAACCATAGATTTCATGCATCAAGCTCCAAGATAACAGCGTTGGTAGACCAAATGATATCTTAGGGTACATCACATTATTATTCATAAATATACCTAGAAATACTTCTCTAATGAAATTTCCAAATGGTAGACCAAATGCTGCTTCTTTTCCTCAATGATCTTCTTATCTTCTGTTGATAAAATAAGCATCTGCCTGATTAATTGTATTTCTGGCAAGACCTTGAACTTCTAGCTTTGCCATTGATATCAACACTGGTATTGGAGCGAAGCTTCCGTGTCAGATAGCATTATTTGATGAAGTATAGCACTTTAACCAGGTGTCCCTGCCAATGCTTTCAAAAATGTGACCACATCATCTGATGAGTTAAGAAGATAACGAGCGTTTGAACGTTTCCTCCCAACAGCACATGAGAAGTAGTTATCCCCTTTGAGATCAAGAACAGATGATCCTTCATGCCATGCTACACTTTCTTGTGGTGACCTTGATCCAAACACAGCACTGTGATTGTTGGCCAATTTTCTCTCATTCCCTGCTGAGACTCTCTGTGTCTTGCCTTGCATTGTCCTTGTGCCATTTTTAATACCCGGCAACTTTGTGGAGGATTTCCGATCAGTGGATGACTTCATAATATCAGTTGCTTTTGTCTTTGATGAACCAACAGGCTCAGCAGGTAGCTCGGGCTCAAAAAACGTGTATATGTCCTCATCCTATGTATGGTAGTTGCATAAAAGTTAGTTAGCTTAACAACAGAAATCAAGACAGGAAAAACTCATGCAGATTGCACTACTTTATCACCACAGATGGAAGCAAAAGGACATCCATTATCATGTCAGAAAGGTTCCAATAACTAAATTTCTTACATAGAATAGAATTGAAGGAGATAAAGGTAGAAGTATATGTGATGCAAAGCTCAAGCATCAATTTTTTTATTATCATAACACATAATTTCCATCAGTACTTAGACCACCAAAATCACTCTCACTTGAACAATTACAACAATCATTTTCTTAAATAAATAAAGCATGACACCTAAAATGACATACTTTTTGAAACACCCACAATTTATTTGCCTTTCCAATTGTTCAGTTCATTCTTTTTAATTGGAGGCGGGTGTTATTGGTGCAGCTTGGCAGTGCTTAATCTTAGTGTGAATTTGTGGCATGATGCCTATTTCAGGCTATTCAATGGTTTGTGTTTTTAGTTTGGATGCTATGCTTTGGTTTTTGCTGCAACACTGTGCTTGTAACCGTGTGTGTGTGTGTGTGTGTAGTTGGAGTGGATGATATGGTGGCCATGTGTTCTGTGGGTTGGTGCATGGGGGTTTGGTGGACCGTGTAGTTGTGTGCACGTGCCCTCAAACCGCCGATACGCACATGTCCACCTACCACCGACCCACGAGTATATACGAACATAGCATCCTCAATACACCTCAGGTTTCCCTCCATTCCCATGAGCACAGTAAGGTGGCAAGAGAATTCTCAAGAAGCCTTCGCCACCTTCTTCCCCTTCTTCCTCCGTTCTTTCTTATTCTCCTCCCTTCCTTCAGTGCGAGAGAGAGAGAGTGTGGTGAATTTCAGGTAAGTGTTGAGTTTCTCTGGTTGAGCGTCTCCTTTACCCAGGAAGGAACTTTGGACAGCACCAAGGGCGCTTCATTGCCAACAAACCTCCCTCCATCAGGTGGTGCTCTTGTAGAGGTGAAATCTAACTTCGTAGAGTATGGGTTCGTTTTCCTCATTGCTTGGTGTTGATTTCTTGGTGTTGGATCTTGCTATGGGCTGTTGTGGCATGGATTGTAGTGTGCTCGTGGTGGAGTGAGCTCCGACCGTCATCTAGGAAGAGGTGTGAAACTCTAGTTTGAAGGTGGTCGACCAACGAGTGAAAGCCACCTTTTGTGTGCATCGTAACAGGTGCACACTCCATCGTTTTCTCTCCAATTATTTGGCATGATCTTAGTGCATCATAGAGTTTCCATGATTTTAGGGGTAGTTTAGAGAATTTTACAATGATTTTTGAATGCAACGGTTACTACTCACCTGTTTGTGATTGATGCCTTTGGATTGAGATATCTTTAGCTACGTGTATCTAATTGTTGTGATTTTTGTCTCAAATGGTAGATCACTTTAATATCTTCGTTTTGATATATTATATGGAATTTTTGGTTACTTGTAGTAAGACCAATTAAAGTTCCCAAATCGGACGATTTTTAAGTTCGCTGCTTCTCAAGTTTTCTGCTCTGAGTTGGGGGTCTTACACGACTTACAAGTGTGGGTGTCTAGTGCAAACCCCATGCACAAGCCACCAATGCGAGTCGGGTCTAATAGTGGGCTTAGACATGTTTCTGTGAGTGTTAGCTTTGTTTTCGGGTGATTTAAATATTATTAAATAGTGTATTGATTTTATAAATAATCTTATGATATAAAAATGTTTTGAAAATGATTTTGAGAAAAATGTGTAAATGATTTTGAAAAGAGCTTTTCATGGCTTTGTGGTGGACCAAGAAATCGAAGGATCGTATTGCCGAGACTAGAGAATGTAATGACATTCATAAGTGGTTGAGTACATCACCTAGGTTGAGGTTCTAAGACCAAGAGACTGCAAACAAATACTTATCGAATCTTAGAGGTATGATACTCATAGATTGTCGTCCACAAAGTCGAGACTGAGGTCTGTGAATTGAGGTACCATTCAGAGTTAAAGGTATGACACTCCGGTTACTCCAATTACCGAGACTCAGGTGTCGTTCGGACCTAGTGTTTGGAAACTTTTGTTGCTTTAGACACTATGGTTAGGACGTCGAGAGGACATGCCTTGTGGAGTTTGATCAATATGGATAGAGCACGTGTTTTGTTTCTAGTGACGTCTTAAAAGAGGATAGCTTTCCCGAAGAGAGTTAGCGTTGCGAGAGTCCTGTTGAGGAGATAGAGACGTTAGAATAGATTTGCTCTTTACAATGTGACTTGTTCATGGTAGTACAGTACAGTTCGATAGCTGTTTGTGACAAAAGTTAGTTACTTGACGTCAAGTAGCACGACTCAGTGTGGTTTTGTGCCTGTATGGCTTGAGGTTTGCCAATGTAGCTTCGTAGTAGTTGTGATTTTAGTGCCTGTATGGCGTTATGACTTCAAATGGTACTATTTTCCAATAATAATTAAGCTTTTAAAGATTGTGGTTTCAGCTTAATTGGTTTTATAAGTTTTATGTTTCTTGTGTTAGTAGTTTTCTTTTAAGGTGTGTGTTAAGTGACTTTGATGATCACTCATGTATGTTTTTTGCTATTTTTAATTACAGGTGCAGATAAGTAGTAGATTTTCTTCACTAATGCATATAACAAGAGTCATCTAGTTGTCCACTATAGGTTCTTGAATAGTTAGACCTATTAACAGCCTTTAGATGTTATTTAATTAAGCATTTTAATGCATTAAATTTTATCTAAGCTAATAGTCTTGGATGTAGCGACTCAGATCATTACAGATTTAGTATCACAATTTAGGATCACTAGCTTAAGGTGTTCGGTCTAGTGACTCCTTACGTCTATATGTCATGGTTTCATCTACACCTTTGGTTTTGTTGTTTTCTTAATTGTAGTGTAGGTTTTCTATTCCTTCTGCAAAATGTCCCATCGTGGTCGAGAAAAGGGCAAGACCCCTTTCAGAGAATTTCGCTCCCAAGAGGAGAGCAGATAACAGGAAATGCAAGCCGAATTGAAGAACTTGATGCACAAGATCACCCAAGCTTCTAGTAAAGGAGGTTCCAATGGATCAACAGGAGATCTATGGTTACATCAGTTGAGTAGACTGTGTGCACCTACGTTCAAGGGCAAATGAGGGCTTGAGGAAAGTAAGACATGGTTGCAGAAGATTGTGAAGATACTGAAAAACATGACGTACCTTAAAGAGCATTAGGTGTGTTTAACCACCTATCTGTTGTAAGCATGGTACTAAATGTCTACGTGTGTCACCGAAATTTCTCCAACACGTGTCTTATTTTCAATTTACCGACATGACTCCGACACGATATCGAAATGGAAGTTTTCTGAACAAATGTAAATTTTTTTACCGTGTTTCCATCGACACGATTCCGACATACCAATATTTCCCCGACACATGTCTATTTTTCAACTTATCGAAATCCGATACGAAATCGACATTTAGAACCATGACTGAAAGGTGATGTAGATTAATGGATAGTGTGGTGCCTGAAGTTTTTAAACTTTGTAATGGTTGAAATCAAGTGGAAGGACTTTTAGATGGTCTTTTACGAGAAATTTTTCCCAAATCATGTAGGGATAGATTGGACCAGGAATTCTGAGACTTGCCTGACTAGAACGGTTTGCCTAAACTTTTGATTCTGAAAAGTAGTAGGCCAAGAGATTTCTAGAAGGCCTTCAGTCGAATCTAATGATGAAGGTTATGGCCTATCAGTGTCAAATTGTGGCAGAAATGGTCGAGATGATCTCCCATTTTGAGAGCGAATACAAAAAATTCATGGAGGATTGTCCAAAGGAGAAATCTAAGACATCCTATGTTTCACAACTTTCCTTCTCTGGTGCACTGAGTTCTAGTAGTACGGGTAACTCTAGAAAAAAATGAATGAGAAGTACTTGAAGAACTATGACTTTAGTTTGGCCTATCACCTTGGAAAGGCCAATGTGGTCACTGATACTCTTAGTTGGCATATTCATGTATTAGCAAGTCTGATGGTCAAGGAGTGGACCATGCTTGAAAATCTACTGGGATGTAAACCCAAAATACAAACTTAAGGAACAGTTGGTATCTAAGTGGCTAACCTGTTTGCTCACCCCAAGTTGGGTGTATTTATTATAACTTACTAGCAATTGGATCCTTTTATACAGACTACTTTTGAGAGGTTGGAGGCGAATGAGAATTCTTATTTCTCTATTATTGCTTATGAGGAGCTGAAGTACGATCTGTACCTGTATATGCTCTAGTATGAAGAGTTAAGGCAGAGATTGCTAGGCAAGACCCACAAGTCTAAGTACACTATCCATCTCGAGAGTAAGAAAATGTACTAAGACCTGAAGAAAAATTTCTAGTAGTCTGGGATGAAGAAAGATGTTGCTGATTATGTGATAAAGTACATGACTTACCAATTGATCAAGACAGAGCATAACTTGAAAGAACCTTACAGTCCTTAGACATGCTTGTGTAGAAATAGAGACATGTATCCATGGACTTTGTGACTTGTTTACCAAGAACTAGGAAGAACAACATCGTATCAATGATCATAGATTGACTGATAAAGTTTGCGCATTTTATGGCAATCTGGGTGTATCTCCCTATGCATCAGTTGGTAGAACTATATGTATTAGAGATTGTCCAGTTACATAGTATTCCTATGTTCATTGTGTCTAATAGAAACACAAGATTTACCTCAAGGTTCCGAAAGACTTTGGCTTAACTTTAACATGACATTCTATCCTTAGCAGACCAAAAAGACTGTTCAGAGGCCGAAGGATATGCTTAAAGCGTGTACTTTGGATTTACAAGGGAACTAAGAGGACTATCTTTCATTGATTAGGTTCACCTATAATAATAATTACCACTTCAACATTAGGAGGCACTATACAAAACCTTGTATGGTAGTCCTTATCGATCACTAGTTTGTTGAAGCAAGGTAGGTGAATGACAGCTTTTTGATCCTAAGATTGTACAACTATATGCAGAAAAGGTGGATTTGATCTACAAGAGACTTGTAACTGTACAAAGTTGATAAAAAAGTTATGCTGATTAGAAGCAAAGACCGTTGAAATTTTTGGTGAGAGACTTTATGTTTCGGAAAATATCACTAACGAAGAGTGTAATAAGGTTTGAGAAGCGAGGGAAGTTGAGTATCCATTATATTGACACATATTAGATCACACGGAGGGTTAATGAAGTGGATTATAGGCTCGATTTACCATTAGAATTGTCGACTGTACATGATGTATTCCACATCTCTACGCTGAGAAAGTGTTTGATTGATGTATAGTAGGTGATTCTAGCTCAACTAGAAGTGTTCCAAGAAGATCCGTGATTTGTTGAGGATGTGGTTCCAATCATTGACCGAAAGGAACAAGTACTGTGAAACAAGATTATTTCTCTTGTTCTTGTGCAATGGCAGCATCATGGAACAGAAGAGGCCACATAAGAACGCAAAGATGCCATTCTAGCTTAGTACCCTCAAAATCCTCTTTAAAGAGGTTAAGATGTAACATCCGCAATTTATTTGCTTTTTTAATTGTTCAATTCATTCTTTTTAATTCGAGGTAGATGTTACTAATGCAACTTAGTGGTGCTTAATCCAGGGGCGAATTTATGGTACGATGCCTGTTTCTAACTATTTAGTGGTTTGTGTTTTTGGTTTAAATGATGTGCTTTCATTTTTGTTGTGGCACTGTACTAGTAACCGTATGTGTGTAGTTGGAGTGAAGGAGTTGGTGGCCATGTCTAGTTGAAGGAGTTGGTGCATGTGGGTTTGATGGGTAGTGGACGTGTGATTGTGTGCACGCACCCTCAAATCGTCGATACGCACATGTCGACCAACCTCCGACCCACTAATATATAAGGACGTAGCATCCTCAACACACTTTAGGTTTCTCTCCACTTCCACAAGCACAATAAGGTAGCTAGAGAATTCTCCAAAAGACTTCACCACTCTCTTCCCCTTTTGCACCATTCTTTGTTCTTCCACCTCCCTTGTGAGAGAGAATGGTGAACATGAAGTGAGCGTCGAGTTTCTCTGGCCAAGCGTTTCCCCTACCCAAGAAGGAACTTCAGACAACACCAAGGGAGCTTCATCGACGAACCACCCTCCATTGGGTGGTGCTCTTATGGATGTGAATTCCAACTTCCCAGAGTATCGGTTCATTTTCCTTATTGCTTGGTGTGTTGTAGGTTGCTCATGGTGTGGTGAGCTCTGCCTGTCATCTAGGAAGTGGTGCAAAGCTTTGCTTTGAAGGTGCTCGATCGACAAGTGGAAGCCACCTTCTGTGCATCTTCGATCAACAAGTGGAAGCCACCTTCTATGCACATCGTGAGAGGTACACATCCCATCGTTTTCTCTCAATTATGCATGAAAATGATGACTATATGTTATTTGGCATGATCTTAGTGCATGGTAGAATTTCCACGATTTTAGGGGTCTTTTAGAGAATTTTACAATGATTTTTGAATGTGGTAGTTACTGTTCACCTGTTTGTGCTATGTATATCTGATTGTTGTGAATTTTGTCCTAAATGGTAGAACATTTCGTTATTTTCGTTTTGATATATTGTGTGGAATTTTTGGTTGCTTGTGCTGAAATCGATTGGAGTTCCTAAACCAAGTAATTTTTGGATTTATTGTTTCTCATATTTTCTACTCCGATTTGGGAGTCTTACATGACTTCCTGGTGCAGGTGTCCAACGCAAACCACAGACGCAAGTCAGGTCTGGCAGTGGGCTCAAACCAATTTCAGTAAGTGTTCGCTTGGCTTTTCAATGATTTAAATATTGTGAAATAGTGTGTTGGTTTTGTAGATAATCTTACGACATAAAAATATTTTGAAAATATTTTTGAGAAAAATGTGTAAATGATTTTGAAAAGAGTTTTTCGTGGCTTTGTGGTAGACTAAAAAATCAAAGGGTCGTATTGTCAAGATGCAACATCCCAAACCCAGGTGCTACAGGATCTATGCTACTAAACTAGGATTAATGTACTAACACAGGAAAAATAAGTTGTATTCTACCTAAAACCTGTGTGTGCGGCTAATGACTCTCGTCTACGAACATTAGATTATACTACACTCTAAATTAAGCACTTAAAAAAAACAAGGCATACAAAAACACGCATGAGTGACTTCTAAGCCACTTAGTATGCGTCCAGTAAAACATGACTGAAAAACTCTAATAACTAAATGTTGGATTTTCAAATTAAAACAAACTCTTTAAATCTTTTCTTGACAAAACATGACTTTTCTGGGAAATCTCTTTTCTGAAAAATCTTTATACTTTTCTCAAATACTTTTTGTCTCTATTTTGAAAATCTCATGCTTTAGTGTTTTTTCTAAAAAACAATTACTCAAGCATAAGCACAAAACTCAAATCTGGTTAAAACATTACTGTATGACTAAAGCTTAACTCTAAAACTCTATTCTAATCATAGTTAGAATCTGACTAAAACTCAAAAGTCAAAACTCAACTCGACTCTAGCTTAAAACTGGACTAAATCGTAAATCTAAAAATCTTTTCTTTTCTAGTACCACCTTGATCAGAGGTAACTTGCCCACAAGCAATTAGAGAAGTACTAACCGTAATCTCCTACTCTGTCACAGTGAAAGTCCCTATACAGGCATGCCACCATCCCAACCAACAGACATTACTAGTCTTTTTTTCTCTTTTCTCATTTACACGGAGATGCGTTCTCCTAAATCCATCTCTCTTGGTATTTGAGCTCACGAGTCATCTTACCCGATCCATTCAACACCTTTCTCTAGACACTCAGTTTCTTTAACCAATGCCATAAACTCTGAAAATCTCATTCTAAAATAAGTATCTTTATTTGAAATCTGTATTCTAAATTATTCCCATTATGGGAATCTTTTCTGTAAAACTTTCCTTTTCAGAATCAACTTTTCTATAACTATTCAAAACCTTAAGAAACTCATACTAAGTAAACATGCCAAAAACACATAAATTAAGCATTATTTACAATTCTAGGAAAAACTTTGAGGTTCAGCTTTGGACCCTGGTTCAGCATGCTAAACCGAAACGACAGACCGAAGCTAACCCAAAGTCCAGATTGGTCTACCGAAATTCCATGATCTGGTAGACCAGGAAATTTCGATCGGCCAAAACAGGAGTCTAAGGCCAAACTAACAGCAATTCTGCATATCATATTCTACGTTTTCTAAAAACATACCCCAACCCTAGGTCACCCTTCGTAGGAATTAAGACTTCCAACAAACTCCTTTTCGGTGAACCACAAATCCTACATAAAACATATGTTTTAACATGTTAAATCTACTTTTTTTTGGGACAAGTTTCATCAAAATTTATTGCACATATCCCAACATATAAAAATCACAAGGCATATAAAGCCCATTCTTCATTATTGTAGCATGAATCTCAAAATTCAATCATAAATGTTGGTAAAATCATGGAAAAATCGTGAAATCATCATACATCCATGTTTCAACTCTAATCCACCTATTTTCATGCATTTCATACTTGATCATGGCATTATTCAAGGATTTAAAGCTTATTAGAAAGAAATGGGAGAAAAAAGGACGCGTACACTGAGTCAATCTCCGACAATCCTCTTTCCTTCCCAGCGGTTTGCTTGCTACTCCAACGAGCTCTGGGACTCCCTTGGTCCTCTGACGAGCCTCTCTACCGACGGCAACCCTTCTCTCTTTGTCTCTCTCTCACTCACTCACTTCTCTCTACTTCTCTGGTCTCCTTCCCTTTCCTCTTTCTTCTTTCTCTTCTTGTTTGCCCCAATTCTTCTCTTCCCTCTCCCTTGGAATTGCCACTCTCCTCGCCTTCCTCTCCTTCTTCATTTAAGCTACTGCCCTTTTTGTTGTTGTTTGCCATCGACAGGGACCAAGAATCCCGACGGATCAAAGATGCGATATGATGCAAAGTTGCGAGAAAGAGGAGAGCACAGTAACTAGTAGTGGACACTATGCAAAGTTGACTCCGGTCCCACTTTAGTCCCACACATGCACATCTGGCACGTACATTGGTTCAACTACCACACAATAGGAGAAATACCAGAGACATTACCAACTAATAGAGAACTCAACACAAATTATGTCATTAAGCTAATTATCCACATTACAAAAAAAAAATTACACTTATTCTAGATAATCTGAGCACAGATATTACATCTTCTCTCCTTAAAGGAATTTCGTCTCCGAAATTCTTTCTCAATAACACAAGTAGGGTTACTGTGCCAAAATGTCTGTCTCACGCTCCCAGGTTGTCTATTTTACTCCATGGTGTCGCCACTACATTAACACTAAGGAGATAATCTTGTTTCTGAGGACTTGTTCTTTCCAGTCTAATATCCACATAACATCCTCTGCCACTGATAAGTCCTACTGAAGCTCTTCTTGTTGTACTGGAATAACCTGGGACACATTAGCTAAACACTTTCTTAGCATCGATACGTGGAAGACGTTGTGCATACCAGATAGCTCTGGAGGTAGGTACAACTTGTATGTCACCTCTCCAACACTTCTGGTAATATGATATAGTCCAATGTAATGAGAGCTTAGCTTGCCTCTTCTCTCGAACCTCGCAACCCATTTGATTGGTGACATTTTCAGGAAGATGAAGTCTTCCACCTTGAATTCTAAAGACCTTCGCCTCCGATCTACATAGTTTTTTTGTCTACTCTGTGTAGTTAACAATCTCTTTCTGATCAATTCCACTTTATCCTCATACTACTATACAATCTCTGATCCCACTAGCTATCGCTTGCCTACCTCACTCCAACAAATAGATGTCCTACATGGTCTTCCATATAGCACTTCATACGGGACCATCCCAATGCTGGAGTGGTAACTATTATTGTCGGCAAACTCTATCAGCAGCAGGAGATCTTTCCCACTACCTTCGAAATCCAAAGCACATGTCCACAACATGTCTTCCAGTATCTAGATCGTCCTCTCGGTCTAACCATCTGTCTAGGGGTGAAAATGGTATAAAAGTTCAACACTGTCTCGAAGGTCTCCTGCAGTGCTTCCCAGAATCTCGATGTAAATCAAGTATCTCTGTCAAATACTATCGACATTACGACCTCATGTAGCCGTACTATTTCGGCCACGTATAATTCTGTTAGCTGTAGAAAGGGAAGACTCACTCATATAGGTAAAAAGTGCACTATCTGGGTGAACCGATCGACGATCACCCATACTGTATCATTTTTTCTTCTAGTCTTGGACAATCCTATCACGAAGTCTATCAACATGTGCTCCCACTTCTAGACTGGAATCTCCAAAGGTTGCAGAGTCCCTCTGGATTTCTGATGCTCTATCTTTACCATCTAGCAAGTGACACATTTCGTCACATGCTCAGTAATTTCTCTTTTCATCCTGGGCTACTAAAAATCTCTTAAAATCTTTATACATCTTGGTACTTCCCAGGTGGATGGTGTATCTGAATTGATGGGCTTTATCGAGCAAACTTTTCTTTATTTCTTCTATCTAAGGCACGTATAATTGTAAATCGTACCTCAACCAATCAACTGAGAAATGAGACACTTGTCCTGCCTCGATCTTCTACCAGATGTCTCTCACAAAGGGATCAAACTACTGAGCTACTATAGTAGCTTCAACCATTTTTGGGCGAAAAGCTAAGTTCGCCACCAGAGTCCTCAGAGCTCCTTGAGACTGCCTCAATGGTTTACACTCGACCAGCCCTTCCATCAGGTGTCATTCTTTGATCAATATGGAATGAGACAGAAACCACTATATTATCTTATAACAAAGGATTACAATCTCCTATATATAGGAGAAGATATACTTAACCCACAAGCAACCTATTACCTAGATAACATAAAGATCCATATAAGGATCTATTTATTCTAACACTCCCCCTCAAACTGGAGCATCTAACATGCACAGGTTGTTACATAAATGGACACGAAGAAGAGGACTTGATTTAAAAAAACATACTAACGGAGCAGTCAAACTACTGCATCAACACATGAACGACACAAGATCGGAAACATCAATAAGTAGTTGGACTGTTACACCAACACATGTGAACGTAACATGTCCACACAACGAATACGATGTCAGATCAGAAAACCGTCTAAAACAAGTATATCTTTTTTTTTCTCATCTTCTTCTCACACAGTCTTTTCCCTTTTTTTTCCTTCTAACATTTTCTCAACTTTTCACCCTTTTTTCTCCTTTAACCTTTTCTCACCTTTCTCCTCCCCCTTTTTTTTCATTCTCTCTCTCCTTGTTTTTTTTTCCTCTTTTGTTTTCTCCCTTCTTTTCGTTTTCTCTCTTCTACCTCTCACTGTGGCTTTTTCTTCTCCCTCCACCCTCGAACGGCACACCAAGGACATTAGGGGGTTGGACTGTCCCTATCGGGACTAGAGGAAACTGGAGGGGCCGCGGCTGCCACGACTGGCCTGGACAGTGCCGCCAGTAGCTTGGACTGGCCTGCGACGACGAGAGGAACGCCTAGATTGGCCGACGACGACTGGAGGGGGGCCGGAGCTGCTGAACGGCGTCGACTGGAGCCTGGACAGCGACAGACACGGCGACCGACGATGCAGACGGCGATGGACTAGTCGATGCTTAGCGCTAAGTAGGCCGACGACTGGACGACGGCTCCACGACGTCGACGACAGGGTTGGAGACGACGACCGGGCTAGACGATGGTATGCATCCTCTCCCCCTCTCTTCCTACTTCCTCTCCCCCCTTCCCCGACGGCGACCGGGCTGGACAGCGTCGGTGGAGGCCTGGACTGGCTTGGACGGACCCGACGAAGACTTGGACGGGCCGGACGACGCGGGAAAGCCGACGGAGGAGACGAGGGCACAGGAAGGAGAGACCAGCGGAGGGGGACGGGCCCTAAACAAAGTTGGTGGAGGCATAACAATCCTTGGACGGCGCCGACGAGGGCAACCAGAGGAGGAGGAAGCTCCAACAGGTGATGGACAGGAGCCTGGACGGTCCGATAGTGGCTATCGACTGCAGGAAACAACAAAAGAGGGGTGGACGGTACCGACTAATGCTATGTTAGAGTTTTCTCAAGGGACTGCCGCCGTCGCCGATAGTGGATCTACGACGACGACGGCTACTATACTCTCTGTCTCTCTCTCTCTCAAACCCTAAGGTTTTCCCTGAGCTCGATACCATGTGGAATGAAAAGGGAAAACTACTGTATTATCTTATAACTGAGGATTACAATCTCCTATATATAGGAGAAGATACTTACCCCACAAGCAACCTATTAACTGGATAACATAAAGATCCATATAGGGATCCATTTATTCTAACAATGACACACCGACGACTGCAAAGCTGGTGGCCTGGACTAGCCTGCGACTGCAGGAGGAAGGCCTGGAGAGGTGGGCCACGGCGGCTAAAGGACCTAGACTGGCAGGCGGGCTTGGCAGCTAAGGAGGAGAAGGTCGACGGGTGGGAAGGCCAGAGACGGTGACGGCGACGGCAAGGCTGGACAACGACGACGATCGAATTAGATGATGGTACGCATCCTCTCCTCCTCTTCTCCTTCTTCCTCTCCCCCCTTCACCGACGACGACAGGGCTGGACAGCATCGATGGAGGGTTGGACTGGCCTGGACGAAACCGACGGACGCACGAAAGACTAGACGGACCCGACGAAGACTTGAACTGGCCGGACGACGCGAGAAAGCCGACGGAGGAGACGATGGCACGGGAAAGAGAGACCATCTGTAACGCCCCGATCCCAGACACACTATCAAAACACAGTATCAAGCATAATTACACTAATTACAGAACAAATATAACTGTAACTAAGGCTCACCTTCAGGATCACAATATGCGGCTAGAAGCTCCAACTCCTGCATCGGAACCCGACTGCACTCGGTCTGAACCTAAAAACCAAATAGCACGTGTGAGTGACATCTAAGTCACCCAGTACGCGTCCTAAAATATACAACCACAAAACCTCGGTAAAACCATAAATCTCACTTTTTCAAAACTTGGTTTTCTCTTTTTGAAAATCATCCTTTCTTTTATTAAACAATCACTTAGGAATTCAATCCCAATCCATGCTTTTTCAAAAGCCAAGTTTCGTTTTTCTTTTCTCAAAACATTAGGAAATTCATATCAAAACCACTTTTTCTTACGTTTTCCTTTACATTTCTTTCAAAAACCTTTTGGAAGTCATTTTTCCAAAACTTTCCCCTTTTCAATATTTGAGATTTCTTCCTAAAATATATTTTTCAAATTCACATTTCTGACCAAATCCAGCCTAAAACACAATGCCCGATTAAACTCAAAACCAAATCATAAACATTGGCGAGCCACTGGTTAAAACATCATCATTTCTTTTTAGGACTTTAGGACCATTTCATCAGTCCAATCTTGACCAAAACACATTTCACTTTCTTTACTGTTGTTACCTTGATCAGGGGTAACCAGGCACACAAGCAGTAGGCGAGGACATCCTTCCCCTACCTTCCTGCACTGCTGCGATGAAACTCCCAGTGCGGGATGTCACTGTCCCGGCCAACCGGTCTCAATTTCATTTCACAAGTGTAAGGAGATACGTCTCTATCTGACGCTCCAATCGGTGACCTGAAGACCCAGGCTCAGCCTACACCGCTACGAGCTAGGTGACCCGAACAACTAAGTATGAAAATCCAGGCTCAGCCTACACCGTCGGTGACACGAACAACTAGGTATGAAAACCCAAGCTCAACCTACACCGCTATGAGCTCGACAACCACATTATCAGTATTCCATTTCAAAACCATTTTTCATTTCATTCCATTATTCTTGTTGCAGGACTCTATTTCCTTGCAACACTTGACCTTCCACTGGGGTCCCAACTCAAGCCATGAAAACCATGCACAAAGTCATAAATTGGGTATATGCCTAAAACCACATAAAACCATCTTTTCATTCATTAATAGGGTCTAAAATCTAAAATCACACCCAAATCCATTTGTTTGGGGTTCCACATGCCTCCATGTCATTACATAGGGAAACAGTATTCATATAAACCCACCATACCATTAAAACCACTTAACATACATCAAAAATTCATAGTTTTACATCCCAAATTCAGGACAAAAACGGTATGCCGAATTTTCAATTCAGAATACCGAAATTCCCTGTTTCGGTATACCGAAAAATTTCGGTATGCCGAAAACCCATGTTTCGGTCGATCGGGTGTTTTCGGTCTGTCGAAAGCAGGGCTTAATCTGTCAGGATTTCACCATACCGAATAAATTTGGTATGCCGAATTCCTCGCAGACAGGACACACCCCTGTTCCGTAATGGCGGAAATCGCCCAAAGTGGGAGTCCCGATCGGACCCTCCAAACATATACCATAAATTTCCATAAAATCATGGGATGTAGACCCTTAAGTCTACTTCAAAACCCCTCAAACCATTCATAATTCCATCAACCACACAATTCAAACGGAAATCAAAAGGAGAAGGGGCTCAAGAATGGCCACTGTAACTTTCAACCCTAAAATTACATTTTCCCCACAAACATCAATCCTAACCACATGATCTCTACATTCTCATGCTATACATCACATTCTCATTCATTTCATGATTTTTCTACACTTTTCCATGCATTTATCACAATTTTTCTTGCAATTAACCTATTGATAACAAAACACCAAACGAAGGAAAGGAAAGGAGTTCACGTACCTAGCACAACCCCCGACGACCCTCCCTGCTCTCCGACGAACCTCCTCTGCCGACGGAACACACGAGCGGCTCACCACCTCCTCGGTTACGCGCCGATCCTCTCCCTCTCCTCCTCTCTCTGTCACCCCTTCCTCTCTCTACATGCCGCGACCTCCATTTATCCTTCTCTTCACCTGCATCGCGTTGGCCGCCCATCGCATCGGAGGAGACAGCGAGGCACGGACCATTGTCGCTGGTGGCACGGGTCAGGGAAGGGAAGGGGATGGGGGAAAAGTATGCGGCTCGTGAGAGGAAGGAAAGGAAGGAGAAAAAGAAGGAAAAGAAAGAAAGAAAAGACAGACACGCAAACCGAGACGACTGTACACCCTCAAGTTGGACCCCACATTGGTCCCAAATCACAAACAGATGTACAGAAGACCAACCACAAGCTCACACAAACAAGAAACAACAGATTATCCATTAATAAACCATTTAAACAATATTACAAATAATCACATGGTTTACAATAAAAATGAATAATCAGACCCAGATGTCACACCGTCGGAGGGGGGACGAGCCTTGGACAGGGTTGGCAGAGGCATTACAGGCCTTGGACGACGTCGACGAGGGCAACTGGAGGAGGAGGAAGCTCTGACAAGTGTTAGACAGGAGCCTGGACGATCCGATGGTGGCTACCGACTGTGAGATACAACAGGGGGCTGGAGCCAGGACGGCGACGAATACGGCAGCCGACGGTGCAGACGACGGCAAACGACAGTGGACTGGTCGACAGATACTAGGTTAGGGTTTTCTCACGGGACTACCGCCGTCGTCTACAGTGAATCTACGACGACGGCGGCTACTCTGCTCTCTCTCTCTCTCTCACACGAACTCTAGGGTTTTCCCTGTGCTCTGATACCATGTGGAATGAGACAGAAACCACTATATTATCTTATAACAAAGGATTACAATCTCCTATATATAGGAGACGATATACTTAACCCACAAGCAACCTATTAACTGGATAACATAAAAAGATCCATATAAGGATCCATTTATTCTAACAATCATTAAGTTGGCTATGACATGGATGCGCCTACTCAACGTATCTGCGACCACGTTTGCTTTGCCTAGGTGGTATAATAAACTTAAATCATAATCTTTAATATACTCTACCTATCTTCTTTAATCATGTTCAAATCCTTTTGTGTAAAAATATACTTTAAACTTCTATGATCTGTGAAAACTTTAAACTGTTCGCTATATGGATAGTGTCTCCAGATCTTCAAGGTGAACACCACTGCAGCCATTTCTAGATTGTGGATAAGGTAATTTTTCTCGTGATCCTTTAACTGTAGGAAGACATAAGTTATTACCTTCCCATGCTGCATCAGAACACACCCCAACCCGATACCACAGGAGTTACTATACATTACGAAACCCCCATGACTAGACAGCAATGCCAAAATTAAAGCTGTGATCAAGCGATCCTTCAGCTCATTGAAGCTTTCTTTACAATATTAATCCCAACAAAAGGAGCCTCCTTCCAAATCAATCTGATCAATAGAGCTACAATCTTAGAAAAGTCTTGAATAAATCTCCGAAAATAACCCATTAATCAAAGAAAATTTCTTATCTTTATTACTGTTCTCGATTTACCCAACTATTTACTGCTTCCACTTTGACTAGATTCACCTTAATGTCTTTTCCTGAGATAATATATTCAAAGAACGCTACTTCTCCCAACCAGAACTCGTACTTAGAGAACTTGGAATATAACTAGTGCTGCTGTAATGTCTCCAGTACAGTCCTCAAGTGTATCTGATGGATCTTTATATCTAGATAATACACCAATACGTCATCTACAAAAATGACGACACCAAGTGTACGATCCTCAACTGGTCTAAGTAAGGCCTGAACACACGGTTCATCAGGTCCATGAAGACAGCTGGTGCATTCGTCAGCCCAAATGGCATAACCAGGAACTCGTAATGGCCATACTGGGTCCTGAAGGTCGTCGTATGCACATCTGTCTCCCAGATCCTGAGCTAATGGTATTTAGATTTCAAATCTATTTTAAAGAAAATTGATGCTTCCTACAGTTGATTAAATAAATAGTCAATTCTGGATAGTGGATACTTATTCTTGATGGTAATCTGATTCAACATCCAATAATCAATACAAAATCAGAGTGAACCGTCCTTTTTCTTGACAAACACTGATCCTTCCTAGGGTAACACACTTTGACGAATATATCCTTTGTTCAATAACTCTTACAGCTAACTCTAGAGCTCTCTTAGTTGAGCCGGTGCCATTCTGTACGGGACCTTCGATATAGGGTCGAACCTCGACATCAAGTCAATCACAAACTTTACCTCTCTGTGTGATAGCATCCCAAATAGTTCCTCTGGAAATACGTCAGGGTATTTTCAACCACTAGAATGTCTTGTACTCCGAACATTAGTGACGAAGACAATGTCACGTTGGCTAGGTATCCCACGTATCCTTTGACTAGATGGTGGTACGCTTTAATTACCAAGATCACTTTCTTGGGCTCTCCCAACCTCATCCCTTATAACATGTACCACCCCTAACCTAGACACTCTGCCAGAACCCTCTTCTTAGCATAGTCTATCATCGCTAAGTGTTGTGCTAGCTAGTCCATTCCAGAATAACATCGTACTCTTGCATCTTCATTATAATTAGACTGACCTAAAAAACCTTATCTCCTAGCTGGATATTGACCTGCCGCAAATACTTCTATGCTAGACTATATTCTCCCAAAGGAATCACTACATCCAACTGAAAGGCTAACCTAGCTGGTCTGTAACACCTGTAAAATTCACTTTTTAATTATTTACATTTTATGAATTTTATTTTCCTGGACAGGTGTTACTGTTCTGAGGCCCATTGTGTGGTTTGGTGCTTTTGGGCTTGGGCCTCGTGGGTTGGCTTCTTTTTGCGTGTTCCTGTGCGTGGTTTGGCTCTGTGC
>JAMKQA010078652.1:0-15003 GCA_024699735.1 Posidonia australis | reverse complement strand
TTAGATTTTCTAGGGAATAAGTAGATAGGTCTTTAGCTTCTTCTATAGCTATGGTCTTCTTTTCCCATTCGGGGGTGAGAGACTGAAGAATTTTTCTTACTAATTCACTTTGAGAATAATCTTTACCAAGGGATTGAAGGTTATTTGTAATTTCATTAAATCTGGTGAACATTTCGTTTATGGGTTCATTGTCTTTCATTTTAAATAGTTCAAATTTGTGAACTAGCATATTTATTTTAGTTTCCTTGACTTGGTTGGTTCCTTCATGTGTAACCTCTAAAATATGTCATGCTTCATGTGAATTCTTACAATTTGAGATCCTATTAAATTGTTCCTTACTAACAGCACAAAATAAAATATTCAACCCTTTAGCATCTAATTGTGCAATGTGTTTTTCTTCATTACTCCATTCTTTAAAAGATGTGGAGCTCAAATTAAACCCATTTATTACTACATCCCATAATTCGAAGTTTATAGATTTTAAATAAATAATCATTCTACATTTCCAATAACTATAATTTATTCTATCAAAGAATGGTGGTCTATTAATGCTTTGTCCCTCTACAATATTATTGTTAAATGATAATGCAACCATGTATTCTAGTAAATGATTAATCTAATTCTAGAAAACCTTGCTCTGATACCAATTGTAGGATCGAGTAGCTTCTCTAGAGGGGGTGAATAGAGAATTTTAATTTTCTAATATAAAATTATCCAATTTTAGATGTAATATTGACAAAATGAAGTATGTAGCAAGAAGTTATATCAAAATCTTACAAGATTAAAAATTATACTACACATGCACATGAAGGAGATAAGAGACAATGAAGATACAGGTTATTTATAGTGGTTCGGCCAAACCCCGGCCTAGTCCACTCCTCAAGACCCTCTTGAGATTTTCCATTTATATGCAAAAGATGCAACACTTATTTGTGTTCGCAATCCCACCAAGACAATCCTAGCTCTTTCCACTTCTCGTTCCCCAAGAAGTTAGAGCCTCCCCTTGTAGCTTTACAATCAAAAACTTCCCTCTCACAGAGCTCTTTTACACTTATAATACAATCTTGCTTGTGAGGAGAATGAGGACAAAATTTGAGCAGGGAATTAAATAAGTACAAGTATCTCAGAGAATTGTGTTTTAACAAGACACATCGAAGCCCTATTTATAGCCGAGGAACCGTCGAAAGCATGTGTCTAACGACTAGAAAACAGTCAAAAAATGGCTATCTAATCGGTATACCGTTTTGATCATGGGTATGCCAAACCAGTCTTCAATCAACAATTCTCGAGCAATTCGGTATGCCGGAACTAGTTCGGTATGCCGAATTTTCCTAAAACGGTATACCGTTCCAACCCGGTATGCCTTTTTCCTTCAGTTTTGCAATCACAGTATTTTTCGGAACTCCGTTGTATGTGCCGATTGTTCCTGCTTCGGTATGCCATTTTTCTTCGGTATGCCGTTTTTGGATTCTTCATCTTCAGTTTTGGAGTGCCATTTTGTATACCGATACATGTATGCCGATTTTTGCTGTATCGGTATACCGTTTTTCCTTCGGTTTGTCGATTTTGATACTTTCTTAAATTTACAACAAGATCTAAGTATACATAACTCCATAAACATTTCCAATATATCATACAGTTTACGTGACCTTCAACCTTGACTAAGTACGTCATTTACAAAACGATTTCTTCTTTCATGGAAATATATAAAAATTCATTAGTCCAGATATAATCATCAAAACAAAATATATTTCTAACA
This sequence comes from Posidonia australis, assembly GCA_024699735.1. Classification (NCBI taxonomy): domain Eukaryota; kingdom Viridiplantae; phylum Streptophyta; class Magnoliopsida; order Alismatales; family Posidoniaceae; genus Posidonia; species Posidonia australis. The sequence continues at coordinate 13,244 of JAMKQA010078652.1, read as the reverse complement.
AAAGGATGTAACACTATTGGCCTTGCTACAAAATTAATAAGTAAGATTATCCAAAAATCCAAGCCAACCACTTCCTCTGAACACCAGGAAAGTCATAGCTTTCCTAGAAGAAACTAGGAAGTGGAAAATCTCCCCTAGCTTACAGGGAAGTTCCACGACCGTGGAAGTGTCCCTTCGAGAGGAGTAGGCAGAGGGATACATACCTTTGAGGCTTTCTCCCCATTATGGAAGTGGCGACAGCGAGAAGCCGGTCGTCGACGACGACGAGAAGCCGATCCAGAAGAGAAGACAGTCCACTCGAGAGGAGTAGGCAGAGGGGTGCATACCTGCAAGGCTTTCTCCTCATTGTAGAAGTGGTGACAGCGAGAAGTCGGTCGCCGTCGACGGCGAGAAGCCGATCTATGATTTTTCATGTCAGTCCACCATCTGCCTGCAGCCATCCTCGACGCTCAACGGCTTGATCTCTAAGCCGAAAGCCCCAAAGCACCTTCCCGAACAACTCCGTCGATTCAGCCACTCCCATCCCCGTCAACGAGCGCCACTGGCCTCGATCCCCACTCCCCACTCCTCGAAGGCCTAAAGCCTGGAGGGAGGGACGTGGCGGTGTAGGGAAGGAGGCGGCGGAGGAGGGAGGACGGCAAAGGAGGGAGGGACGCGGCGGCAGAGGGAGGGACGCCCCGAGGTTGGGTAAGGGCGGAGCAGGGAGGGAGGCGGCGGAGGAGGGAGGACCGCTGAGGAGGGAGGGACGCCCAGAGGTTGGGCAACGGCTCCCCGACATGTGAGACGCCCAGAGGTTGGGCATGGGCGAAGTAGGGTGGGAGGCGGCGGAGGAGGGAGGACCGCGGAGGAGGGAGGGACCTCATAGCACCTCCCAGAGGTTGGGTAAGGGCTCCCCGACATGTGAGACGCCCAGAGGTTGGGCAAGGACGGAGCGGGGAAGGAGGCGACGGAGGAGGGAGGACCGCTGAGGAGGGAGCGACGCCCAGAGGTTGGGCAAGGACTCCCCGACATGTTGCAGCTTTCATATTGGCAAGATTTCGTTCCATCTGAAACATCATACACGTCTAGTTACTCATTCACCCTAGATAGGCATTGTTGGTGGAGAGGATTGCTTGTTTGTTAGGTTCATATTTTATGTTGCGAAGCATCATATTTGTTTCCTTTTCTTTCTTGGATGCGTGCATTCAAAAGAAAATAGGGGTGTTATTTACTGGTTAACCTTGGAAAGCTTTCACCAACTCATCGTAGTTATCAAGGTTGATTAGTTGGATTGCATTTCACACTCATTTGATTAGTTTTTGAAGGACTTGGGTTCATTCCAGTCAACGAAACTAGCAAGGTTAAAGTTAAATGCTAATTTAAAATTTATTTGAGCTTTCACTAGTTGCAGGTCCCGAATGAGTTTAGCTGGGAGACAAGCATGGCTAATCTCACTTAAGACCGATAAACATACCTGCAACCAGATCTAGTTTCGAGTGCTGGTGGACTTAAACAATATATGAACAGGTTTAGTTGTTTGGACCTAATTATAACCGAAGAATCAAGTCAATTAATTAATCAAGTCGGTTGCGTACTTGTACGAGTCTGGGCTTGTCCAGTTGAAGATGCAATGCAATGTAGTTGGTAAGGTTTGAACATGGCCTGGAATCAAACACAAAGGGTCAGGAACGACAAACTAGCATGATTTAAAATCGTAAACAGTATCATGTACAGGATCGGGGTAGGTATGCACATTCAAGACCCAGCATGGTCTCAAATTTGAAGTTTCTAATCTGACTCAGACTCACCAGTAACCCCCCAAAAAGCTATATGCATACTATACAAAATAAATCATCTTTAGCAAAATTATACATATCACTAATCAAGTTCAAACTCGTTTACTTTTTCTCCACGCATTGTTACTGGCTAGTAAGTGATCTTTTTTTTTTTTTTTTTCCTTATAAAATACGAGAAGAATCTAATGCACGTGTAAAGACAAAGCATTCTCTGGTATTAGGGTGATATATTAAATGTGTGTTTGCTCCGTCTGGAAAGATGTTAACTTGATCATTAATACCATATGTGTTCTAGAATTCTAACGTTACGCAAGTTGACTCGGGTCTCTCTACCCTAATCGAAAATGTAACGCTTTTTTTCCATTTTCAACTAAATCCATCCATTTTTCCTTGAAGTAAACTCATTCTCTGATGTTGGTGGAGTTGTGAACAAATCCTGGTTTCTCCAACAACGACAAAGAAGTTTTACGGCTTGACATGTTCCTCGTCTTATCAGAAGAAACAAGATAAATCCTCATTAATTAGAGAGAGTAATTACATTGGATTAAGACTGGTCCTCTTATGTCCTAACGGCAAACGAAAAACCGATCATCCTCTTTACCGTTCCCCGCACATCTCTGTCCCTCTCTCAGCTCTCGTCTCTTTCGCCCCCTCCTGTCTCTCCCCACCTCTCCTGCCGCCGATCCGCACGAAGAATCTCACCACCGCCACCGCCACCGCCGCTAGATCGATTCTTTCTCGCCGCCGATCCACCTCCCCATTTCGGTCACATTGCGTCGCAGATCCTTTTGTCTCCGTCCACCGTTGACATCCGTGAGAAATCGCGAATGCTGTACGAAACGGATCTCGTTCTGCATTCCTGGTTTTTGCTGTATGCTGGCTTATTCTTCCGTTTTTCTTTTGCTCTCTGTTAGGTTATGCGGAGATCCGGGGGTAATGTTTCTTCGGACGCTGGCTCGTGTCCGTATGTGAGTTGCAGAGGTTCTTGGATTTAGGTCAGTTTGATGAATCTGTTTTGGATAATGGTTCCGTACCGTTTTTCACTGCAAATTTCTATTATGGACGTTTTGGATAATGGTGTCAAACTATGTTTTTGTCGTGTGTGTTGCATTTGGCTTGCGTTCCAGGCACTGGATTGGATTCCAACAATTGATGAGTGTCATAGACAATCCTTTCATCTAGGACATTGATCGAGACACAGATCGAATGATGTAATGGATGTTAATAGAGCCCTTGTAATCTTTACTCTGGTGTGCAGCTTAGAGTTTTTTTTTCTTCGAACATTTGTGTTCTTCAGATGTTTTTCAAACTCTGACATAGTTCCGTTTATCAATAGATTTGTATGGGGTGGAGGTATGCTTAGCAGCCTGCTCAAATATGAAGGCATTTCAGCTAGCAGCGAAGGTCGAGAAGGGAAGCACTGGAGAACGTGAATCTCTTTCAGATTACTCCGTCAAGGACGAGGTACACTATTTTCTCCATTTTATGAAGCCTGTGAAACCACCTTTCCTTGGAAACTAATCCAATAACCCACTTATTTATGTTTGCTTCTGCTGTGTCTCTTTCATGGACATCGTATTTGAACACTCTCATAGTGACAAATATAATGAAGCAAAAGAAAACTTGTATGGATATTGGAAATGAATCTAACATGAATACTGTATGGACATTGGAAAGGTAAGACTAGCTAGACAATGCATTGTTTTGGTCCTTTCAATCACAATGCAGAAAGATAAACCATTGAAGATTTTACTCTTCCAGGAACAATGGTTATAAGAATGGAAAAATAGAGGATAGCGGACCACCTTGGTGCAAGCCCTTCTTAGGTCAAGGAGCCTTTTCACCTTCAATATCATAGTCTGTTATTAGTTTCATCCATTATAAAAGTTACTAATGATATTTAGCTCGTGTGGTGGTTTCTGAGCCTCCATCTAGGGTGCGATGCTTAAAAGTTAATGAAGAGATTAATGAAGATAAAAAATGAAACATGCTCCCTAATCCTTATTCATATGTCAACCCACCCTGTTCTCTACAACCCATGTTTAGAAATGTGCCGGCTCATGGGATTATGCAGTCACATAAGTGACACTCAGGAGCTGGAAGGTTTTTTGTTGTTTTGTTAAATCTTTTGACCTCAAATGAAGATGAGATTGAAGACAACAAAGCATTTTTTATGCTTAAGTAAACTATGTGTTTGGCATACTGTATAGGAGTATGCAGTGGATTTGACCAAACATTTGAACATTACCCTATGGCCTGACAATCCCCTCTCTGTTGTGACACTCTCTCCTCTTCAAATTCAATTTTTTATAAGGCTGTTATTAATGCTTAATTGGAGATGATGTTTATGTAAGACTTATATTGTAAACCATTTTTTTCCTAACTACAGATGTCGATGGCTGGTGAGATGTATGCAAATGGTTTGTGCATGCAATCTTCAGAGGTTGAAGCAAGGCTTGACGAAGGAAACATCCAGGAGGCAGAGTCCTCCTTGAGAGAGGGCCTCTCCCTAAACTATGAGGTATCTCCTTTATAGAGATCTTGTTCCTTTTCTTTAGGTGTTGGTTTATAACTTTCTAATAGTGCTAGTCTTGATCTGCTTATTTTCTATATGAAGAGCATATATCCTGATTCCGAGTCTCCATCATGTTATTATTTCTGTGAAAATCTGTATAGAGTTAAATTCTGAAAAAGGATTCATATCATTGGCATAATTTAATGGATGACAGTCTATAAGGTATCAATCCTTTGTCTTCATACCATATAGAATGGTGGTACTGATCTTTTTCCTCCCTGAAAGGGTGTTTTATGTAGAAGCACAACAAAACAAGTAAGAAAACTTAGTTTGTTAGTAGTTCTTCGTCAATGATCATCTATGCAACACAGATATATCTAGACCACTAATGTATCTATACCCTATCAATTTCTGATACCAACACCAAATTTGAATACCTTGTTGAGGACATTTCAAATACTTTTGGATGTTAGCAGAGCATGGCATCGTATAATTTTTTGAGAAGCCAATTAGCAAAAATATATTTAATTACATGGAATGTGCTTGCATTATTGCCCTAGGTTATTCGTGCCTACTTTCGTATTTCTTTGATTATGTTATTGAATAGTGGTTTCATTTTGGTTGACTAGTTCGACTAGTCACCATTTGGGCCTTGGCTAACTAGTCTTGAGTGACTAGATTTTGCATTTGGTTATTAGGGTTTATGTATAGTTGCTTACTTGTTAACTTGGTTTCAAGCTTCTAATATAGGGGTATGAATCCTACAGGATTGACTGGTCATAGTAGTCAAGGAAGAATTCATCTATTTGTCTCTTTCATCTTCATTCTGTTTCCACTTTTCCTTCTGATATCTGACTGCCTCAGATTATGTTGATGAATAGTAAAACATGATAAAAGATTATATTGGTGACAGGATGGGACTAAAACAAGTAGTATAACAATAACCTTGATATGAGTGGTTTAATAGATGACTAAAGTCACTAAATACAGGTAATAGTATAATAATATTTGCTAACAAATTTCTAATATAAATTTGTTTTATCTTATGATATTATTTAGTTATATGTTATCACAATTTTGTTTATAGATGGAATCATGACTGTCTTTCCAAAAGTTTCTTGTAGAATTTATTTTAAGAATCCTTATTTGTACTGGGTACATATTGAATCAATGTTTTTATTCTTACCAATAAAATAACGTAAAGCATGGAAAGGAACAATAGTCACTAGTCAGCCAACTAGTTCAACTGGTCAGGAAAGGTCTGGGCCGACTGGCTACTAGTACCAATTGGCCAAATTGAGAACATTAATTTTAGTTCTTGGTTATCAAAAAAGACCTTTTTTTTTAAACTTTTGATGATTCCATTTTAATGAAGTTTATGAGTGCATTATTCTATTGTAAATATTATTTTTATTTCAGTTAATGTTTATATTAGTAAATGTATGCAAATGATATGTTGTCCTCTTTTATCACAGGAAGCAAGAGCTCTTCTTGGGAGGCTAGAATATCAAAGAGGCAATGTGGAAGCAGCTCTTCGTGTATTTGATGGGATAGACCTTCAAGCAGCTATACAACGTCTCCAACCATCACTTCTTGAAAAACCTCCTAGAAGGAATAGTAAACGTTCTGAGTCATCACATTCAGTTTCCCAGCATGCCGCTAGCCTTGTTCTTGAAGCAATATACTTGAAGGCATTGTCTCTTCAGAAACTTGGCAAAGTCACTGGTATGAATTATCCTGGCCGCCACCAAATGATTTACTGGACTCTGAATTTTGTCAGTATTTACTTCCTTTTTAAGTTTAAATTGGTTTTAGCAGCTCTTATAACTGCCAAACAGACTTTCTTCGTACAAATAAACATTTAGATGCTGAAGGCAATTTGTATTTTGTTGCAGAGGCTGCTCAGGAATGCAAAAGTGTTCTTGATGCTGTAGAGAAGATATTCCAGCACGGTATTCTAGATGTCATGGTTGACAACAAGTTACAAGAAATAGTTAGCAAGGCTGTTGAGCTCCTTCCTGAAATCTGGAAGCAGGCTGGGCACTATCAGGAAGCCATGTCTGCTTATAGACGTGCACTTCTTGGCCAATGGAACCTTGATAATGATTGCTGCACAAGGGTACAGAAGAGATTTGCTGTATTTTTGCTTTATGGTGGTATAGAGGCTGGTCCACCCAGTTTAGCATCTCAGGCCGATGGCTCCTTTGTTCCAAAAAATAATCTGGAGGAGGCAATTCTACTTTTAATGGTACTTTTAAGGAAGTGGTATCTTGGTAAGTCTGAATGGGATCCTTCAGTGATGGAAAATTTTACTTTTGCTCTGTCTATATGTGGCCAATCTTCTATGCTGGCCAAGCAAGTTGAAGAGCTTCTGCCTGGAATATATCCACGCTGTGACAGGTGGAACACTCTGGCTCTATGCTACCATGGAGCTGGGAATGATAAAGCTGCTTTGAATCTACTGAAGAAATCTTTGAATAAAAATGAAAATCCTAATGATATTCTTGCATTGTTGCTAGCTTCCAAAATCTGCAGTGAGGATTGTCTTCTTGCAGGGGAAGGGGTCGAATATGCAAGGAGGGCCATAATAAATGCTCAAGCTACATATGAACATCTAAGGGGTGTAGGTCTTCGTTTCTTGGGCATTTGTTTAGGTAGACAGGTGAAAGTTGCTTCATCGGATCAGGAAAGATCTTCTTTGCAGGCAGAGGCTTTAAAATCACTAGACGAAGCAATTACTCTTGAATCCCAAAATCCTGATCTTCTTTTTGAGTTAGGTCTTGAGCATGCAGAGCACCGCAATATGAATGCTGCACTGCAATATGCAAAGAAGTTTATAGATGCTACAGGTGGGTCAATACTAAAAGGCTGGAGGTTGCTTGCTTTGGTATTGTCAGCTCAACAACGGTATTTGGAGTCTGAAGTTGTTACAGATGCAGCTTTAGATGAGACGGCAAAGTGGGAGCAAGGGCCATTGCTAAGAATAAAAGCAAAACTCAAAGCTGCTCGGTCTCTTCCTATGGATTCTATTGAAACATATCGGTTCCTTCTTGCTCTAGTTCAAGCCCAAAGAAAATCGTTCGGCTCTTTCCGGAGTAATTCTCAGGTTAGTTTTATCAATTCTGTAGTATCACACATTTCAGGAATATTTTAGTCAATGACACACTATACGCCACGTTCTTTTTGTAATGCCATCAGAGTAAGAAGATATCAACATGGGTGCTAAGTATACCACTAGCCACAAGCAGCTCATTTTTAAGTATTTTACCTAAGCACAATTTATTGTCTAATTTGTAAATTTTAAATATAGGTAGACAGCTATAGAAATTGTGACTCGTAAATTTTAAATAGAACAATTAGGTGGTGTAGGAATAATCCCACATTAATTATATATCGATTGACTCTTCCATTCATTGTCAATTGATTTTGAATTCAATATAATATCAAAGTTAAAAGAAGCCTTAGTCAATACATATCCACCTATATTAAAAAAAACACTTATAGAACCTAAAAGAGTCCACAAGCAAAAGGAAATGTTGGAATAGTCCCATATTAAAAAAAAAAAGGATTGGACTTGTAGTTGTATAAAGATGGATCCTTTTACTCATTATTGGTTTTAAGTTGGATGCCTACATTTCAACAAGTAGTAACATGGAAAAGTTATCAAGACACCCTATAATTCCAATAAATGACTAGAACTAAGTTGAAATGATCTGCCAGGATTGCAATAGTATATAGAGTAGGCTGGAATCTGACAGCTTGAACATCCTAGTTGAATATATATCTGTATCATCTATATTTTCCTCACAGTAGGATCTTCATTTATATGCTTCCTTTTGATTTTTTCTCAAACATGTGTTCAATATTGGAGAAGCTATGTTCATTTGTCCTTATCTGGTAAACCTTTTGATAAGTATGCTTCATGACAAACAGTAGAGCTAGAGTTACCTATTTGCGATAAAGCATGTTTTTGCCAGAATAAACTCTGCATCATGCTTAAAGTCAGTGGACTGGGATCAGATTGTAATTTATTGTCAAAAGAATTTCATATTCATTGGCAACATCTCTGTTCTGATGACAGGTTGAGGATGATAAGGTGAGTGAATTTGAAGTATGGCACGGTCTTGCAAATTTATATTCCAGCCTTTCGCATTGGAGGGATACTGAAATATGTTTGGAGAAGGCTAGAATGCTGAAACCTTATTCAGCAACTGTGCTGCATACAGAAGGTAATTAATCCTTTTAACTGTTTCACAAAATGACAAAATCTATAGTCTGCTCAGTAATTAGGTTATTTTTCTCATCAGCATAACAAGTTGTACACCTGTACTTCAGTAAATTTTAGACAGTTTGAGAGTTGTAACTGTCATGCTACTCAAAATGAGTTGGTGGAATATAACTGGCGGTGACAGATGAAAGTATTCATAGTTCTGATCAAGGTTCTAAATGTTGATTTCGTGTCGGATTTTGGTAAAGCAGATGTGTCGGTGGAATGTCTACATCTCAGTATTGTGTTAGTGGAAACACGGTCAAAAAATTCATATTTGTTCACAAAACTTCTATGTTGGTGTTGTGTCGGAATCGTGTTGGTTAATTGAAAATAAGACACGTGTTGGTAAAATTTCGGCGACACGTGTCGACATTTGGTACCATGAAATAGAGTTCCTAGGCTCACTATTTTGTCATAATAGATTATGCCAACTGAGAATTTATTATACTGTACTGATATGCTGTGATCTTCTCAAATTTTAATGACATAACTGAATAGGTGAGTAAGGGTTTGGGAATTGGAACTATAATATTAGGGTTTTGGAGAATGTACAAGTTATACAGTAAAACTGAAGACCGCAGACCATTGGTTTTGTACAAATCATATAATATAAGGGTTTTGGATTTGGAGCTATATAAAAATGTACAAATCACATAATAAAATTGAAGGCCATAGACCATTGGTTAAGTATTTGAGGGTAACTTATTTCCTTTTTGAGAACTTTTGACAATTTTCAAATGAAAGCTTTCATTAGATATAATTTCGTTAAGCAGATGCTCATTTCTAAAAGTTCATTTGCTAAGTTCTTATATGCTCCAGTTTTTTTTATAGATAAACTTTCAGATAAGCACATGCTTGGCACTTCTAATGCATTGGAATTTTAAAATACACGTAATGGACTGGGTTGATACCTTTATCTGCCACATTATAAGAGAAAAGTCCAACTACTTCGAATGTTTTCACCAGGTGCTATGTCTGAAGCTCGTGGACAAATTCAAGAAGCATTGGCCTCCTACTGCGACGCGCTGTCAATGGACCTGAACCATGTGCCTTGTAAGGTTTCAATTGGTGCCCTGCTGTGGAAGAGGGGTTCAAAATCATCATCGGTTGCACGGGGTTTCCTTTCAGATGCTCTCAAACTTGAACCCACAAACCGTTCTGCATGGTACTATTTGGGAATGGTTCATAGAGACGATGGAAGGTTGAGTGATGCCACGGAATGTTTCCAAGCAGCATCGATGCTTGAGGAATCAGAACCCATTGAAAGTTTTAGCTCTATAAGTTGAAGGCCTAGTCTAGTCTACAATGCTTCTATTTTTTTCCCCTTTTCTTGTGTATATTCAATTGCTTTTGCGGTGCAGGCCCTTTTCCTTTCTTTTCTTTTATTAAATTATAAAATTAATTGTTGGATGGTAATTCTTTTTGCCTACAGGCACAAGCTTTATGTATCTTCGGTTGTCTAGAGAAAAGCCCGTTGGTTTAATATGATACTCCTGAAAATTTCCAAAAAGGCCCCTCATTTTTTTTCGACGGGACCTTTTATCGCGGACTTAGTTATATTACGAAAAAGGGGCTTTTGATGTACATCACTAGACTAGTGTAACAGATTAAATTGGATGAAGAAGACGTTAAAATCTAGCATCACGTTCTTTACAAATGGTTCAAGTGGTATGAAAAGTATATGTTAGGAAACAGTCTCTTTTGCACGACAATAAGAAAGAAATAAAGAAAATATAAATAAAAAAGTATATACGTAAATACAAAGATTTACGAAATCCGATTAAATAGATTTACATCATCTAGGTTGAGAGAGAAATTTTACTGTAAATATAAGATACAAAGAATTAATGAAAAAGAATATAAAAAAACCTTCATCCTAGAGAGAGTTGTGGCACCGAAGACACCTAAGATATTCTAGGGTTAAGAGATCTATCATAACCTAAAACTCTAAACAAGGATGTACTTATATGAGAAGTAAAGTAGATTCGTTTATAACAAAACTTTCCCAAAGTAGATGTTTGCAAATTCCCTACACACTAATAGACATCCAAAGTAGACGTTCACAAATCTCTTGTGTTGATCCTATACGTTAGTGGACATCTAGAGCAGACATCCGCAAATCTCCAATGTTAATCCTATGTGCTGACAAACATTCACACTCTTATGTCAATCCAATGATACGGCAAGCATCTGCGAGGACGCCCATCAGGCTATTTCAAGGCGTATTCAACAAGAAGTTGAAATATGAATATCCAACTAAAAACTAAATGGTTATGAGTGAAGGAATCCATCTATATATAATCATAAATCCAATCCTTACTTTTTCCAATATGGAACTATTCTAATACTCTCATGCACTTGTAACCTCTTTTAGGTCCAACAAGTGTCCCTTTTGAACATAGGTGGATGTATGTGGACTTAGACCTGTTTGAACCTCTTTTATCTCTGATACCAGTTTAATAGGAAATGATCGCCTTTTGCATGAACAGAGATCAAATGTCAAGAGGAAAACAAGGAAAACACGAATAGAAAAGTACATACACAAACATAAGAATTTACAAAACTTAACCAAATAAGTCTACATCCTCAAGGCGAAAGTGAGATTTCACTATAAATCTAAAATGAGTACAATATATAAAGAATTGATGGAAAAAAAGACAAAAAATCCTTCACCTTAAAAGAGATGCTAGCACTAAAGACTCTCAAGATATGTCTAGAGTTGAAAGATCTACCATACCCTAAAACCTAACATAAGGGTATATGTAATAATCCAGATTTTATGTAGCATTTTAGGTTAGAAATTTAATTTGAAAATCTAGAGTGTTAAACACTAATTTATTTACATCTTATATTAAATGCTATAACATGTGTGTTTAACACTTGCTTGTACTATGAAATGGGGTTGGGCGTAGAATAGTTGAGTATTTACATTTTATATAAGACACATGTATGTATGCATTCAACACTTAGCTAGACTTTGGATGTATTAAATACATATCTTTCTGCATTTTATGTTAAACGCATGAATTATGGCATTTTACACCTAGTGCAATTCCAGAGAATTTTAGTTGTGCTAGCTACCTATATATATGATGTCATTCTTTCGTCTTCAGATATTTTTTGCTCTTCCTCCTTCGATGCTAGGCAAGGAGTGCATTTAGTGGAGAAATCCAATGCTTTAAGGAAGGACTGAGTTTTCTTAAGCTTGCATGGGTTGCATGTGGAAGGAGCAGTTGATTTTCCTCTCATGCATGTTGTCGTGAGCATGGAAACTGATGTGTCTTATTTAATTACCGCAAGTGCACGACATACTATGTAGTATGTGGCAAATACGAGTCGATCACACAGAGAAAAGTGTTTCAAAAACAAAGAATATTATCGATTATTGAGATGAAAATGGAAAGATGTTGATTAAGGACTAAACATTTAAGAAAAATTCAGAATAAATAAATAACAAGGATTTTTGAATCCATTCATGTAAATATAAATGCATGATTAAATCCACTCTATGTTTCCAGATTGATCTAAATAATTTGATTCAATGATTTTTATCTTAACAAACATAATCTATATATAATGCACCATATACTTTCAAATCAAGGAATAAAAATATACAAATCAAATTAAATCAAATGACATATGATGGAATTGAGATTATATACACAACCTTCAATTAAATCTTCCCTAAGCATAGACTAAAAAGATAAAATCAATGTTAATCTATCAAAGTTTTTCGATTTATTGAATGATTTATATAATATACATCCAACCCACATATTCATAGCATTAAGCAGAAAGACAAAACATAGAATAATTTAATCATGACATATAATATTACATGAACTTTATCTCAATCCTAAATCTAGAAGATTAGTCACACATGATTACACAAAACAATAAAATAAAAGAAGAAATAAAAGACATAATTAAATAAAATACACTTATATTGAAGGAATCTAAGATTACAGACGATATTCCTCTTCTCTCAAAATACAAGAAAAGAAAGAGAATCTAAAACCTAGATTAGAGCTCCATAGATCTATATAATGGGTCCTTCTATAGGCTTACAAGGACTTAATTATGTCAGAGACAAATCTGAATACAAAATTTAATCTTGAATTTTGAATACAAGATATTTATAAGTGAGAATCTTATCCAAAGAAGACTAAGTCAAAAATATCTGGTGCAGGTGCTTGGGAGGCGTCAGATATGCATCTGGGCGCCTGGAAGGTGTCCATGTCATCTAGAATCTTCTTTAACTTTTTCCACAGCTTGACTGTTATTTTACCAGTTGTAGACACCCCCGATTTTGCAGTCAATCGACGGCAGGCTCCTTTAGAAGATGCTCTGGTTGCAACCACCACTCCTAAACCCTAACTCCATAGAACCTTAGGCCCACACAAATCCATTAGGCCCAGATAGACCCAATTTGGCCCACACAAGCCCATTAGGTCCACACAAGACCATTAGGCCCAAATAGACTCCACTTAGGCCCGCACAAGCCCACACAAGCCCATTAGGCACACACAAACCAACTCAAACTTAATCCAAGCAAAAACCCTAAATAAAACCAAAATAAGCAAAATTCACCAAAATTCACTTAAAATCGTAATTAATCAAGTGAGAACCCTAATTAAAATTAAAATCAAGCAAAATCCACTTAAAAACATTTAAAATCCAAATT
>JAMKQA010078651.1:0-18024 GCA_024699735.1 Posidonia australis | reverse complement strand
AGAATCTACCCACGTCTGATTAAAAACAACACACAAAATACATGACATCTGCATAGGACTACATGCAAAATGTGTCAACTCAGAAATGTTTGGTTCAGATTGTGGGACTATCTGGATTATAGGAGAATCTGCATCCATAAAATCTTTACCAAACTGGGCCTAAGTTCTACTTCTGCCCTTCCAATCTTCCTTTAGGTTCGTTTCTAAATGCTAAGACAGTTTTCCACAATTACCACAAATGACAAGAAATGACCTTCCATTTAAGAACATCTAACATGCAATGCATCATGCATGTGGCGTGGAGGACATGAGATGAACCACCTAAAGAATGACAAGGTACATAGCTTCATTTTCGAAGTTTATAAAAAAAGGAAAATTAATTTTTGCATTGAAAAACACAAAGACCACAAACTACAAGAAATGGCCTTGCAAACCAGGAAATTTTGACAATTCAATCTAAGCATCACAAACAAACCATTAAAGATTCAACTGTTTCCATTAATGAAGTTATGAATGAATTAAACATTTTTGGCCACCTTGCACAAGCTATAAAAACATTATTTTTTAGAAGCTTAGTGGGAAAACAAAAGAGTTGAGCACTTTAAGGCCTTCCAATTTGACTTTTTGGAAGATCATATATAAGCAAGAATATTGATTAACATGTGGTATTCATAGACAGGTCAGAAAACCTATTTAGAGGCAACACAAAGGCGGATATATGTATGCAATGTCCTCGCAATCCAAAAACAAGACATTTCAAAAATGCACTTTAAATATGCATATGAATGAGAATACTTGGAATCCTCACAATAATATATAAGCAACAATTTAACACTGTCGCTTGTGACAAATAAGTCTAGTGTGTACCTCTGAATGAGCTGTGGTGGAAGACATGACGTGATGTGATCTCCCATGAGATTTTGGAGGTCTTTTTGAAGCACCAGAAGGTCGAATTGGGACAGGAGAAGGACTAACATGATCCCAAGATGAAGGATATGAAACTACAGCAAGTCCAAAATAATAGGCATGATTTGAATAATGATACAAACCTAGTACAAAAAAACCACTGGTTTTTACATATTTTAGACTCCAACGTTACCTTCAGAATGAGGTGTATGACCACCCAACCAAGGTGACACCAACCTAACATCAGGTGATGCCCCAACCAACATTGGGGATGGTGAAGGTCGGTGGTGCCTACTAGACCCAACATGAGTATCCCTTTGAGGGGTATCTTCCCATTCCCACCTTCCATCGTCCCAATCTGATGCAACCAACAAACAAACAAAAAAGAGCACATCGTACTAAGATTCAACAGAATATCTCGTTACCTAAATCCTTGGTGAATCTAACTGTGTTAAGAAAGAAGCAAAAATTCTTAGTCAGCAGAAAAAATGGAAGTGCATTGATTTCATCAAAGGCCCTCCTCATTTTCTTTTAGTTCATTTGTTATAAAATTTTAAAAAAAATGCCCATTTCACCATAGCCATGAACACATCACAGCCATCTATTTTTTCTTTGTAAGCGTATACTCTTCCTTTGAAGATTATCCAATTTTATCAAATTCTACCAATATAATACATTCTAACATACTTGCAGAATAATACCAACCACATCGGTTTTGTCAAGTTCTACCTATATAGTACATACATCTAGAATGATAGCACCCTCATGGTGAATCATTGTGCATGTATCGTCTCTTGCATTGTTAAAGTAAGATAGGTTGTAAAAATAACCTGATGTTCTCCTGGGAGTGTGTTCATCCCTTGTATGCTTTCTTCCATATTCTTCTCTATGCCTCTCTCCATGTCT
This sequence comes from Posidonia australis, assembly GCA_024699735.1. Taxonomy (NCBI): domain Eukaryota; kingdom Viridiplantae; phylum Streptophyta; class Magnoliopsida; order Alismatales; family Posidoniaceae; genus Posidonia; species Posidonia australis. The sequence continues at coordinate 16,212 of JAMKQA010078651.1, read as the reverse complement.
TGACTTCTCATAATACCCTCTTTCACTGCTATATTTGCGCTTCTTACTTTGATTTCTATGGTGATCAGGACTTCGAGATCGAAGACTTCGTGAGCTTCTAGGGGTGGACACCTTTGAAAAACAGGAAACACCAAAAAAGAAGCAAAAAAAATTGTTAGATGCTTAAATACAAGAAGCCAACTGAAAAACTGTACACTTATTTTGTGGAACCTAATACCATTGGATAAGTTCATTGTAAAGAATGTAAATATGACATGCCAATTATTTCGATAAATAACAATTTCGTCATATTGTTATAATAAGAACTACCTCAAAACGTGGAGATTCACTAGGATGACGAGAATGAGAAGAACCTCTTTGCCCATCTCGCATTGATTTTGGTTCTAAAATATTAAGAATGCATTAGTTCTAAAGCAATGCTACATATACATCTTATATCACTAAAAGAACCAAATACAGTATGCTCAAGTTCTCATATCCAATAAAAGGTGGTACCTGGTTGTGACAACTCTGCACTGGACCTGCTTCCACGGTAACAGCGTGAAGCACGGTTCCGCACACCTTCAGAATTTTTGGTGTCAACCTCTAAACTAGAGGAAAAGGACTTCTCATCTTCATCAATCAAAGCCACAGCCTGAATACGACTTCCAGAAGGAACTTTGAATGCTTCCTTTTTCTCTGATCCTCGTTTAGCTTCAGCCAGAACATCCAGTCCTGCATAAACAAGCCCATGCATTGATTACCATTGTGCAAGCAACCATTTGAGCATCAAAACATAAGATCTAATTGTTAACCAAAATCAGATGCTAAATTGATGAGAAAAATCATGCAGCCTAAAGTAAACTGATATACATGCTTACTAGATCATTCATGCATTACCATGTCTGAGCAGTTGGTGAAATCATTTACCTATTAGTATAATCTGTAGCTCAAAAGCCTAAGTGTAGTAAAGGACAAAATAAGCTTCTGTGAGAATTTATACATTTGAAATAGTGGTTTTGATGCTCAATTATATTTCCAAGAAATTTAATATAAAAACTAAAACAAACTAAAATGAAGAAACCACAAAAACAGATTTCCAATCATGATGTCTAAAAACAGTCAAGTGAACACGTAGGACAAAGATGGTGAGGAAGAAGAAGAATCAAGAAAACAAAATGGATCAATACGCCAAACTTGGTCTCCTTAAAATAAAGGTCTGACATTTCTCGAGCAAATAACCTCCTTGAATAGGCAAACTAATCCTAATCCTCCTCCAACAAGAGATAGAGAGATCAAACCAACTTTATCTACCTAAATACACAAATTTTATTACAAGATTAAAAAAGATATAACATAAAAGGTAATTATACTAATCCTAAAACTACCAAATCTCACTTTCAAGATCAAAACCTTCTTATTCCCTGAAATCTTCGATGACAAGTGCCTGCTGCTCGATATGTCCATTCCATCACACACGAAACAATTCAAAATCAAAAACCTTGCAGATTACCATCAAAACGCGTTGCATACCCAGAATGGACTTCCTCCCAGGAAGCTTGAAAATCGGCCTATCCATGTTGGGGACACAGAGCCCTCCTTGGACATTCTGGTCAGGCTTCAGAACAGCTGATGTCGTGTCCATGGTAATGTTCTCTTCATGGCCCTGAATCAGAAGTACGGGACACAAAGATGTCAGCTATGAGAAGAAACAAACAAACAAACGACAATATACATTTATGGACACAGCGTGAGGTACCAAAAGTTGCCCTAACCTTATCCATGACAAAACCCTCGGCACTTCCCCTCTGGAGGTGTTGTTGAGCAATAACAATGCAATCTTGCAGAGAATAACACATCATGAAAGAGAGAATACTGATCAAAATGTGTTGATGAACACACCCTGGTCTCATCATACAATAAGAAAGAGAAAAATTCATCTTTAAGGTTTGAGATGGGATGTGAGAACAGAACTTACATTGGATCGAGACCAATGTTTTAAAAAAATGGAGAACGGCCATTATACGGATTGGGTTTTTTTAGACGTTTTAGTTTTTAATGGGGTTTTTCTGAAAAAATGGTATAAATTAAATAAATATAAACATATGACATACATATAACCAACAATATTTATCAAGCTAGTTGAATATATGAAATTATAACTCAATCACATGTAATATAATTAAAAAACATACCCTGACGCACAGTTATCGTTCAATCACAAGTAAAAGACTTGAAAACACAAAAAATTAGATATCGACATATATAATGGCTTGAAAACAGAATTTAAACACTAAAAAATCATAAACATTCTACGCATTCATACTCATAGCGTCAGAAGAGGGCTTGATTGCTTGAAAACAAGAGATGAAAAGAATGAAAAAAAACATGATTCGAACACTATATAGTAAAAAAAACTTAAAATTTGCTTGAAAACAAAACAAAGGTGATTTCAAATTAATATGGCAAATTGGCAATCGACTAATAGAACAAAATTTTAAATGTATTGAAGAAATTCCTAAGGAATAAAACCTGCACATTCGGTGAAACGAGCACCGTCGAAGAAGTGGACTGCCGCTGGAAAAGAGCACTGCTGTTGGAGAAGGGGCAAATGGAGAAAAGAAGAAAACCTGCACTTTCGGTGTAACGAGGACCGTCGAAGAAGAGGACTGCCGCCGGAAAAGAGCAGTGTTGTCGGAGAAAGGGAGGAGCAGCAGCAACAGAGAAGACTTGAAGAAGTCTGGAAGAAGTCGAAGAGAAGCAGGATCACAGAGGAATGCCACCGGAGTAGTCGCCGGCACCTCCTTGACGTCGCGGGAAAAGAGAACCGCCGCCAAAGCAAGGGACGGCCGTTGGAGAAGGGGAGGAGGAATGACACCAGGGGCCTGTTTGTGCACAAATTTTGACAGGAAATGGAATTCCAGAGTCAACAGGATTTTCTAGGAATTGGAAAGTAAGAGAAACTGTTTTCCTGTTGACTAGATTTCCTACTGTTTGTGTCTATTCAGGAAAACAAAGGAAAGTAGAATATAGGTGTTTGTGTTTATCAACAGATTTCAAAGGAAAGCAGACATTGATAATTTCATAATTGTTAACTTAAAACTCAATCAAATATCTCTCAAAATATAAATTTGAGTCATACAAAAATTCAAATAACATTATAAATTCTTAGAAATGAATTACAATAATCAACCATGCCACATAGATATTTTCACGCATTTGATCTGCTTTTTCTTCTTTTTTTTGTTGAGTTAATCCAATACCATTATATATCTCTTCTTCCTCGTCCAACTCTTGAACAACTTCTGGAAGATTGACTTCTGAAATTTCTTTTAATTCATCTTCAAGATCTTCAAGTAAATCTTTTTGAAATAGGCTTTTATGAATTCCAAATTCCCATCTTTTTTTAGAAAATTAATTCCCCTTTTTGTGTTACGCAACCAAACTTCTCTATGCTTCTGTCAGGGAGCTAAACTTTTGAGGGAACCTGAAAGAAGAAAATGTGGTATTCACTACCCATAAAGCTAAAATCACAAGAGGAGAAATCTAGAATACCATCTAGCTACATGTAGAGAGAAATGGAGCCAACAAGCTTAACAGCTAACTATACCTGCAATCCTATCTTCTGCTTTTAATCAAATAGACCATTGAGCAAGACAAGGTCTTTCCATTAGACTAAGCCCCACCCCACACCCAAGAGAACATCAAATTTCCACAAGATCAGCTCAGCTCAAAATCATTTCCAAATGGGATTCTATAAATTTCAAATTTTCACCTTTCTGAAGTTGATCCCTACTTTATATCACACAAACTTCTCTATGCTTCCCTCGGGAAGCTAGGGAATCTGAAAGAAGAAAATTTTTCAAACAGAGCGCAAATGTAAAAAAAAAAAAAAAAGAATGATCACTGGTAAATGAATGATCACCGTTATTGCATTTTTAGAAACGATGTCCAAAGCAATCATCCTTATGCTTGCAGACATGGAAAACAATATAGCTAGATGGTTAAAATGGTTCCTATGATGGTTATTATATGGAAAACGATGTCCAAAGCAGTCATACTTGCACAGGGGAGAGGAAGACGGGCGCTGCGTCGGCGGGTGGAACGGCGCTGCGTCGGAGGTGGAACGGCGTCGGAGGGTTGCGTCAGTGGGATAGGGCACAGGGGAGAGGAAGATGGGCGCTGCGTCGGAGGTGGAACGGCGCTGCGTCGGAGGTGGAACGGCGCTGCGTCGGCGGGCTGAGTTGATCTGCGTCGGAGGACGTCCGCTGATTTCCGTCGGCGGTTTTAGGGCGTAATAGAGGAGAGGCGTCGGGAGAGGAAGAACGTGGGAGAACGTGGGAGAGAAAGAAATCCGTTGAAATTCCACCGGGGGGAGAGAAATGGGTAGATTTGATTAGGGTACATTTTTTATGTAGGTGTGGTAACTTTTTATTTGTAGTAATAAGGAATAAGAAATAACATATACTTATTAGATATTCATAAATATATAATAGTGAAATTTTTATTTAAATCAAACAACCATTAACCTCTAATCTAAAGGTCTTAAATTTCAACATGTTTTGTCAAATTTTAACCTTTAAATTTTAGATTAAAATTTAACGATAAATATAACTCAGAATAGGATGAAACCTTAACACATAGTAGATTATATTATAAATTAACTAATTATATAATTAAATTTTATTTTAAAAAACAAAAAACTAAAACAAATGAGGTACCTACAGGAAAATTTTCCTGTAGGCACCTACACAAACCATTTCCTGATTTGATTATGGGACATTTTTTATGTAGGTGCCTACATATAAGGAGTATGTTGGTAACTTTTTTATTTTTCATAAAGACATAAAGGAGAAGAAATAACTGTATAGATATACTTATTAGATATTCATAAATATATAAAATTTCTATGAAATTCTTTGAAATCATTTCTGGTTTGGTGCACAAACACCTCTATTTTGTGTGGTCAACAGGAAATAGAATTCCTATGAAATCCTTTCCTTTACTTTCTGAGTGCACAAACCTCCAGGAAAGCCTCGAATAAGAGAAGAAACACGGAGAAAGGGGTTGCCGCCTGCCGGTTGTCCCAATGTTGGTTTTGATTGAGTTCATAATCGAGTGTCCACCCGACCCGATTATTGTCCTATATAAAAGGCATTTAATACACAAAAAACGGCCATTTAAATGGAAACTACCTGATACAACCGTATAAATTACACCCGTTTAATGGCCATTTATTCGGGAAAAAAACGTTGACATACAAAAAACTTAAATGACATTTAAACAGTCATTTTTAGAACATTGAACGCACCTCGTCATAGGAACGATGTGCTCACCACCTTCAATGCTCAAGATGGGAGGAGAAGAAGCTTTGGCAAAGTGGTGATGGATCTGGAGGCAAGAGTTGGAATTTGGAGAGACGGGGTTAGATGCAGTGGGGATGTTAAAGTGTAGAAATTAGAGGAGGAGGAGAATAAGAAGACTAGGTAAAGTTGTTATATTTCTACTGGTATATATATAACACGACATGAAAAGATTGGCCGAAATAGATAGAACATGTAAAACACAACAAAGATGAAATATACGGTTATTAACATGAAAAGATGTGTCTAAGTGAGATATGATTAAACTTGACCCATCACCAATTTGTGGTTGAGGAGGACCATCTAGTCAAATTGGATGGACAGACTGGCAAGATTGGATGTGGCACGATGGATAACACCGCAGGCCCTGAGTCGCGTGCATATGACAGATATCACACGCATCTTTCCCTGCCTTCAGACGTCTGTGAAATATGAGGTCAAGCCAGGAATGCACAATTCACAAGGGTAAATCGTCTGCCAGCAAGGGCAAAGGAAACAATGCGCATTTGGGATCTGAAACCACAAAACCAAACAATCAGACTAAAGTTCAACATAATCATTATATTTACAATCATTTTCCAGAACAAGTCTGCATTCAGTGTTCATGTTCTTACAAAAAGATCTAGTTTGCTGCTGTAAGAATTTAAAAACTTGTATAGAATTTATTTTCTTTCACTGGAAAGCATAGTGTTCGATGTTTTGACCTCTAGCCTGAAAATTTCTTGGCAGCTTGGCGCATTTGCCAATCAACACAAAGCTCCACTCAGGAAGCTACACACATCTGCAACATGGTATTAGAAACACAACTGAAGAGCATATGTTTCAGTCATCGAGAGTGCAGCATTCTGAACCAGCGATGTTGTCACCCCATGGCATGGCCAGATGCAGCAGCATAGATGCCATACCCAGCGAAGATGAGCCCAAGAATCAAAATGACCCAATCTAACAACCTTTGCCAAAGGCACAGCGAGGAACCCAGTAAAACAAGGTGAAACGTGGCTGGCAACACAAAGGCAAGCAGTGCACAGACAGTGCTCCCGGCAAATGATATGAACTCGCCAAAGCCTGGAATCAGTGAGGCCAGAATGGCCGTTGCCAATACTAAAAGCGCACGGACCAAATGCAACCCAAACCACTCAACACCACGTTGGTGATGGCAGAGCTTCTGAAACCAGGCACTGTCCTTCAACGTCACATCCGCAATATCATGAATCGGATACATCATGATTGGGAAAGTGAATGCAAGCGCCACACAAAGGCCAACCTGTTCAAGCACATTGCCAGCTGTGAGCAAGGCATGGACAACAATATGAAAAATTGCAGCCGCATCAAGTATGTTACTCCAAGTGTGTCACTACTCACAATTCAACAGGTGGGGATATTTAACTAAAAACAACCTGTCCCTCTAAGGATCACATCAACACTAAGAAATTAATATCAATGTCACTCTGGTAAAACAGGTTTTCAAGTAAAAATTCTGCAAATTAGCAAGCGTGAGTACACTAACAACAAGATAGAAGGAATGATATTGTCTTCACCTTAACAGTGGTCGACGACCAGTCATCAGGAAGATTCAGGGTCACAATGTCTCTGGTCTCGTCACCATATGCCATGTACCCAAAGAACCCAAAACATACATAGACTGCCGTTATGCCAAGGAATGCTCGGGAGAACACCCAACGGAACATTCCACGGTCGGTCATTGATGCCTCCAGCAACAGTGTCATGCTGAACCCTTCGAAACAAAAAACTGCCACCCCACCTGCAAAAGGCAGGCCCCATATCCCATTGAAAGCACTCCCTCGTATCTCCGAGAAGCCATTGAACATCTCAAAATCATCTTTGATTACAATGGCCATTGCCAGGACATTGCAGGCATCGGCAAAGGCACTGAATGGTGCCAAGGTTGAAAGGGACCGGATAAAGGAGAGTACAATTTCCAAGGGAAGGAGGACTAGAAAGATGAATGTTGAAGGGCGAATTTGGTGGGAATAAGCAGCAAAAACAGATGAGATGTTCTGGCCGACGAAAATTAGGTAGGCTATGGCACCACCTGCTTGAGAGATGAATACAAGAACCTCGGTTAGGTAACGCCCTCTGCTACCAAACGCCTTAAAACCCAAGCCCCCATAGGATTGAATTTGGACTGATTCGCCTTCTTCTTCTAACCTTTTCCTGCATTGGACCTGCGCAGGAGAAATAACTGAGAATCAAAAATCAAACATTGACTTCTGACAATGCCATGGGCATGAATCTTCTCAACAGAAGTACAAAGCCCAATTCCAAGTTTTCAACCATGATAAGGTGATAACTTATTCTTGTAATGGAGGGTGGGGCGAAACTATGATAAGGTAATAATATTAACCAACACCAATGGAAAGCAGCAGTCATGAAAATCACATAAGGAAAAACATACAATTCTGATCTAAGTCATGACCACAGAAAAGGTAATGCAAACTCCAGTCCACTGGAATAAAAACCCAGCAATGTTTTCTCGTGAAATTGGAATTGCAGTTTGCAGATGCTTTGTGTGGCAGTACGCCATTTCTTTTAAAATTTTACAACCATGAACAGGGGAAATTGAGAGACACAATCACACTACAGCAGTGAGTGACAAAAGAAACAAACAACCAGACTACATCTAGTGAGCAAAAGTAGAATCTTTAAAATCAGGATAGAACATGAACAACGGAGACTTCAATTTCAATCATATGAATGGCCTCAATGGGAAAAAGCAACACATAAAAACAATAGATGGACCCGAATTCCAAGTTTTCGACTCAAAAACTCCATCTTTGTCACAGAACAACTACATTTCAAAGTTCAGGCATCACAACGAACACGAGAGAGAGAGAGAGAGAGCATTAGTGATGCTTACGAGGAGAGTCATGGTGTGGTACGTGGACAACCCGGCGGCGGCGACACCGAGAGATCCCGCGAGCCATCCGGCGGCCTTGAACGCGTAAGGCAGCCCAAGCACTCCCGTTCCTACGATCGACACGACGATGTTCCCTAGGGTCTGGGCCCACGTCGCACCACCGCCGCCACCACGCCTCCTCGGCTCCAGTAGCGGCGCCTTCGCATCTCCGTCGCCGCCCACCATCATCATCATCATCTGCTTCTCTCTCTCTCTCTCTGTGTCTGGTATCAATAATCCAACCCTTTATGGTGATGGCGGTGTTGATGGTTTTGTTGCTACATGTACGTGGTTTTAGTCATTAAAATCAAGATTTGAAAGAAAGTGGAGATTAATATCAGGATTTCGGCTACATCCGTCGCTTGGTACGACTCCAGCGTGTTTGTTTTGTTTTCTGTCATCTTTTTAGAAAGGTGGTTTTGAAAACAGGAAAGAACATGAAACAAGTGTTGATTTTACTGCAATAGTGATGATGGAATTGTGAATACGTGTTTTCTGCTACGAGGATGTGGAATTGTGAATGGATTGGGTATGCTTTGTGTGTCGGTCCAGTCCAAGGTCCTTATAACCTTGCTACCTTAGGCTTCAGCTTGAAACTATATTTTTTAAATTAAAAAATATTTTTTTGTTAAAAGTTATGTATTATAATTTTTCTATAAACAAATTCTTAAATTCAAATCAAAGAAAAGTTGTTTACAGTTTTTAATCAAAAGCTAATTTTTGGTAGAGGTTCTATATTATAAGTTTTTCTGTTAGTAAATTTTTTAATCCCAAATACAGAAAAGATGTTCACAGCCTTCCAAAAATAGTTTTGAAAGGAAATACTGTTTGAAACTGGGTTTTTTTTTCTTTTTTTCAACAAAAACTTCGTTCCAAACGAAATCTAAATCAAGGCCAACCGGGTTCTGACCCGGTTTGGTCGATGCTGCACACGGGTACGTGGAGGCCTGCGTCCTGGTTACCAAAAACCAGCAGCAGAATAGATCACCCACGGCACTACTCACCGCCCTCCCCCCCGACAGAACCTTATCCATCCACCCATCGGCTCCTCCTCCTCCTCCTCCTCCTCCCACATCGGCCGGCAGCAACGGCGGCGGAGCAACAGCGTCCTTCCCCCCAAACCTCCAACGGCCAAAGCCATGCACACTGTGCCATTAACAGCGATGGTAGCAGCCGCACACACCCAAGCTCTCCTTCTTCCCCCCTGCTACCACCACGGCTTCTTCCGTGGCAGCAGTCGTGGTGGAACTGTTCGTGTCTCCCAGTTGCGGCCCCTGCTTTCTCGGAAACGGCCCGAAAATGTGAGTGGTTTTCGTGTTTGGCCGTTCTCATTTATGGTGGTTGGTTTTGATATGCTCGTCAGGAAGAAAAGGATGAACGTTTTGTTCAAAATGAACTTGATTGGCATTATCCGTGGTTTTCTGGCCCCAAACTTCTTTTGCGGTAATGAATGGCATGCCATGGTAGCGTCTTCCAGTGCTCCATTCCTCTAGGCATCAATGTTGATTTTTTGAAATCTTGTGTTTTCTTTGGAGATCGACGTGTTCTACTTTTCTTGTTCAGTGATAGCTCTGATTCTCCATTAAAAGAAATTTTTGATTTTTGTTATGCATAAGCTACGTCAATCCTTGGAGCGAGAATGTCAATTAAATAGTTTTGATTTGTTTTTGTTGGTTTTTTGGGTGGATCAAATGTGCCCAACTCAAGCTCACAGTTATTATTTCCCCTCCACGACAGTGCTTTCATTGCTTAGTTGTTGACAAATATGGTAGTATGAGTATTGATGTCAAGTAAAACTCAAGAGCTTGGTTTATGGATGACTGGTTTTCTCACTTATTCTCTATTTTCACTGTCATTTACCTTTCACTGATGTTGGCTTATCTCTGTTGTTGCATAAATGCATCACAAGAGGACCTCTCATATGATATTTGGATTTAGTGTCAGTCTCTTACGGCAATTAATTATTCCATGATTCACAGAATACAAACGAAGATACAGATGAGATGTTCAATGATTTATTTGACAAATATGGGAAGGTGGTTTACAGCAGAAAAGATAAGAAAACTCCCACTGCTGAGGCTGATGATGACGGCGAGAGTTTATCATGTAAGCTAAACCCAACTCCTTTTTAAATATTATCTAGCTCATTCTCATGTCTTCCTGTGTTCATTATCCATATACAAAATTCCTTTCATGATGAAAGTTGAGAATGATATCAATTATCTCTTGGTTTCATAAACTCGTGGCATGCTGTAAATTACAGGATCGTTGTCAACTGTTCTGCTGTGCATGTGGAGTCCAGGGTCTCACATAGGTTTCTCTTATAAATAAGAAACTTCATTGCAAGATTATCAGTTAAGCATCCTTGCATCTGAGCTGACTAAGAAAGGCACTTGCTGTGCAGAATTTAGTATTATTTGGCAAAGGTTATGGGAATTGGAAGTGAAATAAACAAAAAAAGTGCCAAAACCTTTGTGTTGTGTTTATTTCATGCAAGCGAAATTTGAAAAAGCCGTAGAACAAGCTTTAGATTAATCATAAATCTGACATACAACTTCATTCCTATATGTTATTATCGATGATTTGAAGCTCACAGAGCACCATGAAAACATGATGGAGAAAAGAAAGAATTAATCTTGTGGAATATGTAGACGGTGTTTCTGCATCTAGAAAAGTGCCAAGGATTATGATGTTTCTCTCTCCGGACTTGGGAAATCAGATTGTCCACGTTTGATCCTCAACAGAATCAGTCCTCTGAGAAACGAAGACATGTGTTAGGAAGTTCCGGCTTCCCTGACAAGTGATTCTCCGCTACTCAAGTTATTGAGGCCTTTTTTAGACAGATAATTGGGCAGTGGGTGTCTTCAAGGTTGAGAGAACATACCTTCCCCTTCAGGGGAGGGGATTTATGGACGGACCATTCTTCAGTCTTATTGGAGAAGAGGGAAGGCCACAAGCCACCTGCTTCACCACCCTTTAGTAACTGGCATCCGACTGATGTATTCAAGGCAATGCCTCAAGCCACACCTTGAGGGGATGCTTCCTTGCTTGGTGGCGTATGCAGGATCTTTTTGTCTCTTATTACTAGCGGCTTCCTTCCGTGGGAATAAGATATGTGGGGGCAACCTGGGGATGGTGGGAAAAAGGGGAAAATGCCACTTGCCTGAGGGGCATGTGTCAGGCATCCACTGGTTGGTCGGGGATTACGCATTTCATATTCATGAATCCACCTGAAGTTAAATAAGTTTGACCTGGATATCCTTTTTTGCTTTAAGAAATAGGTTGTCACTAAAGCCATAAGAGATGCAACAAAACCGTGAAAAATAAAGAATTGTTGTTGAAACAATATGACAATTAATTTCTAAAAATCAAACTAAATAAAGTATGATTAATGCTAGAAATATTCATCTCTAGAAGTAGTGCTTCTGCTTCTTGTCCTTTGTACTGTTTTTTGGTAATAAAGACACCTGAAGCATTCCACCTTCGTAAATAGTCCTCTCTTCTAAGTGATAAGTTGAATCTCTTACAGACTTTATTTGTGTTATATAACCTTCTTCCCTAGTATTCTAGCTTGACAATGGCAGTCTAAGAGAAGCACAGCTGCAAATTCTAGTAGGCTACAACAATATGATCTTAATTTAACATTGTGATTTTCTTGTGGGTGTTTTGCTTGTTTGTAAAGTTGGCCCATGGGGCACATATTCGTGAGCTATATGATGATGCAATTGTTACCTTAAAATCACCATCATAGTTTATTATCAGGTCTGTGCTTGTCTATGAACTCCTTTTTAATCAAGTTTTGTGATGGTTTTTGGGAACTGATTCTGCCATTGTGGTTTCACTGAGATCTTATCATCTTATGGCTAAAACTTGTATTCTGCGATACCTTATAAGATCACAGCATTTATTGAGATTGTTCGTTATTGTAGTTGCTGTTACTCTGGCCAAAGTTGCAAATGATGTCAAGGCTGCAGATATTCGTGTTCTCTTTGTGAAGCCTCTTGTTTATTGGACACGGTTTTTTGTCATTGTTACAGCCTTCTCTCGTCCACAAGTTGATGCAATAGTGTATGTACATAATCATCTTAATGTAATTGTGTTTGCTGTGTGGGCTGAATTTGAAATGTGGAGTTTTTGTTCAACCTAACATCTATTTTTTAATTTGACTACGACCAGAAGCTATGTAGTGCTTTAGGAAATTATCCTTTTCCCTTCAATAATATGTAGGTCTAGAATAAGAGATATTGCTGAGAAAGAGTACAAGAAGACGCCAACAGGAGATAGCAAACCCAACTCATGGACACTGCTAGACTTTGGTAAGTCCCTCAATGTCAATCAAATTTTAAAAATTAGAATCAAACTCTCTTTACAAGCTTCAGATACGAAGGAATGGGGCAACCCCATTCTTAAATTTGTTATTGCATTTTCTCATGTCACAACTTTAAACTTTTGTGTATCAGTTGTTCTAGGACCCTAACTATTCAGGAAAATTTTCAGGTGATGTAGTTGTTCATATATTTCTTCCCCAGCAGCGAGCCTTCTATAACCTAGAAGAGTTTTATGCCAATGCTACACCAATTGAACTGCCTTTTGACAACCAAACCCCATTCCGAAATAGAGAGACTTTGTGACTTAGCACGACGAGCTGTACCTCCTCCTCATATGGGTGTTTTTGTCCTGGTTTGCCCGGGATTGTCAGGGCATCACTTCTGAGGGACAAGACCACCTGAATTGCAAAACGACCGATATCCAGAACGCTTGCTGACTAGCAATTACACTTGGCCACTTGCATTTTTTGGGTAGTATAGTTACCACTGCAAAGAGATGAAAATTAGAGAATGATTCGCGCATGTTTTTTGAGAAGGGTGCTTCTGAAAAATTGTATCTACCACTCTGTAAAATGCAAGTGTATACTGTCGAGACCAGAATCACAAATCTGTTGTATGTACCAATACATCACGTGCTTCTGTAATATACTAATATCTATGCCAATACAAATATGCAATCGCAAAAAGTCAGCTGTATTACATCACAAATCCGTAATACCAGTCCTTAATGACATACCTTTTTGCAACTAGGCTTTCATTATGTGCTTATTGTAGTCGTGTTTCTGAAATGTTTGTAAGCAGATTCTGAACATTTTCCTGCTATGGCAAACCTTGGGATTTTGGCAGTGTTGGCATCAAAAAATTCTGAGCTTAATACTTAAGTACTATGACAATTTACCATCCATTGTCAAGTTATTATTGGTTAAACCCAGCTTATACGCTAACTTGTTTTAGTGACCACATGTGCTCCAATATCATCTAATTTTGATTGAGAATAAAAGATATTTACCTTTAAATCAGAAGAGAGCAACTCATTTGTACCGTGTCCAATTCATTTGCATTTTTGCTTGAGTTCCATCTTTTCCCACTAGTAGTTAAATAAAAGCCTTGGACATAGATCTTGTGATCATGCTGGTGAGTTGTGCGCGATGCAAAAGGTCACATACTTGAATCAATATGGTCACAGTGAAATGGTGAATCTGATGAAGAATCTCGATTCAAAAAACATCAAATTGAATGTAAAACAATAAAGGATAAGGAAATAAAGTCGTCATCTAATATATTAAAATTGAAAGACGAGAAAAATCGAATACAAGAAAATGCAATGAAAATAATGCAAATGTACAAATACAATTATTCGTGCCAAATGAATGTGATACATAGGTTGTTTTAAGCCAAGGAAAGGGTAATGACTTCTGTTACACATGGAAAATGTGTTAGATCCCTTCATACGCTCAACGAATCAGTCTTTCTAAACTCTATCTGCTCGCATGTCTGATTAATGTAAGCATTTGAATACTAAATAATATATGACTTTAGGTAATATGCTTGATGTCATTTAATGATGCAAAACATGCAGATAAATCAATTCAGAAGCTGAGAAACCTAGGAGAAGCGACAAATCAATCAAGCAAGTGCTTTGTAAGATTGTCTGAGTTCTGAATCTCGATTTACACATTCGATGTTCACGTTGGATGATCACACTAAATGATCATGCTAGATTAGTTTGCTATAGAGTCGTGTCCTAGTTTTAAAAGTCTCAAACAGTAAACTTCATTACTCAAAATTCGACAAGAAAACAAAGAAACCAATAGAGTAAACATCAACAAAGCTAACGAGGATGTCAAAGAACGTCCACAACAATGAAAACCATTAGGCGATGTATGCATTGCTTCCCCCAGCTTCACTCGCGCAACATCAGCATCCTTTGGATTTGACAACCATGGAGATGGTGAGGGGCCTCTAAAGCTTACTCGCAACATATGATGGACAAAGGGGAAGTAAGGAAGGAACGAGACTATGCAGTGCATGACGGAAAAACATGGATGCATGTGTCATCTAGCTCCACTTAACGACGTTAAGCCCATCCATCATTGGAAGGACAATCATTCGAAATGGATGGCCACAGGCTCGAAGCGACATCATGGGGGAACCAGGAACGAATAAGGTAATGTAGGGATGAGTTCCGTTCGAGTTCAACAGTCGTCGGCCTCACTCGAAGCCATGAACTCATCCCGATGCATGTGTGCATGTCAACAAAGGTAAGAAACGGAAAGCTCAACATAAAAACAAGCAAAACTAATAAAAGAGAGCCCTACAATTACATGAACACGCCAAGGAAGATTCACTTACCTATGTGAGGCTTAGAGTGTGCTCTCAGCCAATGGAACTTGTAGCGGTGCTCTCCGGAGTTCGACAGCGATAGTCAGATGCAGAGGTAGTTGAGGATGGCTGGGTTATGCTCTGTCACGAAGGATGCCTCTCAAATTCACTCAGGAATGCTGGAGGATGGAGGTGGAGGCAATGCTCGGCCAAGAATGCAGTGGGGTGCTCTTTGGGTGTTCTCTCTGTGTTTGCAAGGTTGGATTACAAATGCAGGGGTGCTAGGGATACAGGCAATGGTTGAGAGAGCGAGAGAGACAAGAGTGATCGAGAGATAGAGATCGAGAGAGAATTCTCATAGGTGGTGGTATAGTTTTATAGAAGAAGAAATGCATGTTGGCCATTGATGAATAACGATTTGTGTAAAAGTGTGGTTTGGATTGGCATTAGGGGATAGGATTGGAAGTTAATCATAGGATAAGGTCATGATGATCTCAAAATATCATGGTGCATACTTAGATCTGTGTAAGTCAGTGAGAACGAAAAATTAGATGTTCCAACAGTTGAAAGGACTACTCAATCCCCTGTCTAAATTAATCTAACACAGGATGCTTCGCCACCATTTTCGTGTTAAATGAACGTGCGCACTAGTTATGCTTGTTTGTACCTCTAATGAGGTACGCTTGTAGGTCACGCTATTGAATCACGTTTAACCTATTGCTAGGCCTACTTTCTTAAGTATTTGGATTATGTATGGGTTTTGTATTTGTGGTGTGGTGTAAACTTAGGATTCGAGTAAGCTTGAGATGTTGGATTGGTTATGGGGAAGTGATTGGATCTCACCACAACAAGAGTGTGTTATTCTAAAAGAATCTGTCGATGAATATAAAATCAAGATGTTTACAGATCCCATCACATAAGAGAATCATAACCACAGTTGTTGAAGTTAGTTTTGCGAATTGATAATTGATTTTTTGACTTGATTTTACGGCTTGCCATTGTACTCATTTATTACTTCATTAAAAGGATCCTTTTATTGTTGTTTGCTTCATCGCTTGAGATTTGAGAACAAACATGCTTAACGAACGATGCATAGATAACATTCTTGGAATTTCATTTCACATTTTTAAAAAAAATTTAATTTATTGTCGTGCTTAAGTAAAAAAACACCTCACCATGCGTTAGTATATATTATTCTTAAAAAGGTTGAGGTGCGCAGTTGGTCGCAAACTGTCAAGGACATCTAGCAAAAAGTGAACCGTCTTCTTGATTCTCTTGCACGACAATTGTTTTTTTTTTTTTT
>JAMKQA010078650.1:0-16607 GCA_024699735.1 Posidonia australis | reverse complement strand
GCGCCACCTTGGTGCGCCTACCCACCTCACAAAACTCTGGACTTTGGCTTGCTAATGGGTTTGGGGCTCGGTTTAAAGGCTGATCGCATCCAAAGCAATATAGGGACACTCATTCCTGGGTCACCTCAAAATCGGGGTGTCTACAGTACCTGTAACAGATTTGATGGATATTTTATTTAAAATATAATTTATAATGAGTAATGTCTCTTCCCAAAATTTCTTCGAGAGGCTTGAATGTGATAGAAAGCATCTAATAGAATTCATGAGAGTTCTATTTTTTCGTTCTGCCTCACTATTTTATTGTGGTGTATGTGGCATAGTAATATATCTCTTTATTTCATACTTTTGACAATATAATTCAAATTCTTTTGAATTGTATTCTCCACCTTTGTCAAATCTTAATACCTTAATATTTTTTCTAAGTTGCATTTCCACTTCTGCTTTATATTTCTTAAAGCAACTTAACACTTTTGTTTTATGTGAAATTAAATAAACATATGTATATTTAAAGTAATTATCTATAAATGTTACCAAATATTCCTTATTATTAAATGTTTTCATACGAAGTAAACCACATACATATATCGAGGCTAATAACTCATTTTTCCTTTGTCCAACATTAAATGGTTTTTTAATCATTTTTCTAACTAAACAATGTTGACTTGGGATTAATTCCACCTTATTAATGTTAGGGAGAAAATTCAATTTTATCATTTGTTCTATTTTTTATTTTTCAAGATGAGCTAATCTAGCATATCATAAATCTACATTGTTTATTTCATTGTCTGTTACATAAAATATAAAACAAGTCATGCTCTGGGACAAATTCTTCCATGATAAGTATTTTCTTGTGATTTCCAATAGACATACGCTTATTATAAAAGCGAACTTTCAAACCATTCTTTATGAATATTGGTATAGAAATGATATTACACCTTATGCTAGGTGCATAGAAAATATTTTTCAAGATTATAATGTTGTCTCCAAAAATCTAAATGGTAAGAACCAACACCTTCCACACCTAGACATGTGTTGTTTCCTATGTAGAAGCACTGTTTACGAGATTTGAATTCCTTAAGGATTCTAGTCCTTTCTTTGTTTTTGTAATATGATGAGTAGCATCAAAATCTACCTACCAATTATTTGAACTTAGTGCAACAATGCTATTTCAATTCATTACATCAATGAAGACTCTTGTTTGTTTTTTATTTCGATGCTTTACCTTTGTTTCTGTTCTTGTTTGACCAGTTTGTTCTAATGTGGCCAAATTGACCATATAGATAGTAAGAACCTCGTAGCTTCTTTGATTGTGATTTATTGAATGTGAACTGTGTCTTATTCGATCCAGTCCTTCTGTTCTGTTCTGGTCTTTGTCATTCTTAGGCTTCCGATGCATAATATTTGCTTCATTTAGATACAACTATTGCTTCAGACAGCTAGTTATGATTTCTTATTCACTTCTTAATCTTGTTGGCAATTTTAAGAGTCAAAGGAATGGAGTTGATCTCATTGTTGTGGTCATTGTGTATGGAATTTTGAGAGTTGATGTAGAGTTTTCGTGGTATTCACTCACTTTGATAATTCTTTATGATTGCCACTTGTATTTTACTGATGAAGTCGGCTGACGAGATACCTATGGGAGATGAGTTGATTTATTGATGTGGGTTTTCGGTTTACTAGATTGACGGCAGGGTGTCATCTAGCGGCTTCCTCGTGCTTATAAAGTATTTCTTCCCTTCAAAACAAACAAGAAAAACGGATGTCGATAAAACTAGGTGTAGTAAATAGAATCAGAAAAAGAAATAAACAATATGAATAACTAGATTAACACAAACTGGGGAGTTGTCATCGCATGTATATGCCATGGGCTATATTATGTCATACAATGGATCTATATAAATGAAAATGCATAAATGAAAAATACTTCTTTTCACCCTTGTGCACTTTGGAGTGATAAAGGAGGTGGAAGCTGGTTGAACGGAGCTTCAGAGATGTGCTATGGCTTGGATAGGATGATTTCTAGTGAATTTATACTTCTCATTTGAAGGTTGGACAGAGTTCGCTATAGCTTTCTCTCTCACACAGGCTCTAGGGTTTTTACTGACTCCTTAGGGTTTAGAATGTGCCATCTCTTAAACTCTTGATTTAGGGGGTCTATTTATAGAGTTTGAGAGTTAGAGATCTCGTTAAAGATGAGATACAAATCAAGGGTTAGGATTAATCTCGTTAAATATGGTAACAAATCTTTTTTAGATCTAGTCGTCTATAGAATAGGCGATAAAATTATTCAGTCGTCGCTCAGAAAGGCGACGAGGTGATCGACTTTGGATTCCACGCATGTGGTGAATCGGTAGCTATAGACTTGTCAAATTCTGACACGACACGATAACACGACACGAACATGACACGATATAACCGTATTTGGGTTTACCCTTATCATGTCTCGTGTACTTATCGTGTCTATCCGGTAAACACGATTATTAAACAGGTGGTTTTCGTGTCTAAAATAAAAAACCTGATAAGTACACGATAAGTACATGTTACCTAATCATGTATTTAGATTATAACTTTCATTATTTTGAATAGTGGATGTCTATGATATGTTGTAGACTTATGATATTAACGTATGGAACAATGGAACTTGTGAAATATTATTGAATGATTGATTTCATGATTTATTGATTTGTCTTTGATTTTTCTACGTGTACAAACGCGTAAATGTTAAACGTATACTAAACGTGTACTTAACGGGTTATGTCGTGTATACACGCTAAAAAACAATTCGTGTTTGGGTTTAGTATTAAGTACGCGATAATTAAATGGGTCGTGTTTGGGTTTAACATATATGTATAGTATACACGTTTATACACGACACGATAGGTACACGACATGATCCATTTGACAGGTCTAGGTAGCTAGCTGTCACGAAATCTGCCACATAAGTTAGTCACTTGTGCATGTGGCGTCGAGTTACTAAAAAGGAATAATTTGCAAAATTAAGATCACAAGTATCAAATTACGAATCCATTAGTAGTGTGAACACAATCAATACATAGAAATCATTCTCGTAATTAAGGGATATTTAAAATATATTTTCAAATCCAAATCAAACTTAAAATGTTAAGTAAATTGAATTTGAAAATCAAATCTTCAATAATTACGAGAAAATATCAATTGAAATCAAGGATAATTTTAGTTTAAATTCGTAATTATCTTGATTTTTGGATTTTATCTTTATTTTCTTGACATTATCTTCAATTAAATACAAGCTATAACATTAAAATGTGATTACTTATCATAAAAAGTTCATTTTTGGTAAAAATAAAGATAAGTGATCTTAATTATCAAGTCATCTGAATTTCGATAATTTCCTGGAATTATTTAGCATCTATAATGATTTATATGATAAGCATATATTATTTAAATGTTGAAAAATTATAAAAAATATAGGAAAAATCATAATAACATTTATAATTATTCCAAATATTATAGTAAAGCCCAGGATGACAAATTATCTAGAGAGAAGTCCAATATTCTCATCGCCTGTTCAAGTGATGCCTTGAGGATCTAATCGCCTTTGTAAGCGGTGACGAGTCTCGTCGCTTGTGAAATAGGCAACATCCTGATTTTTTATAATTTACCTCCTGTCTTTTATTTTATTTCATAGAGATGTATTTAAAATCTAGAAAAATATAGAAATTCCATGGAAAAACCTGGAAGAAGGTTAGAGCTTCTTAGCCATGTGATCTGGGACTGGGATGCCTCAAGGATTCTTATCCTAAGTGAACTCTGGAAAATGTGAAAATGAGATATCTACAGTCACCATATTAAAAATGTTTGGAAAATTATTAAACATAGTTACTACTTGCAGTTTTTTTGGAATAGGAGTTCCTACAATAAATAAATCTTTTGCTATAACAATCATGTTGCCCATGTGTTCCATGATACACTGTTTCTTTTGCATTTTGCAGGAATTATACTTCTAAAGGAGGAGTTGAGTATTGATTTTTGTAGTTTTATCATACTTCTCATTCAGAGTATTCTATAATTTCTGTGAAGTGTTGTAAGTCTTAAAAAGAATTATGAGACTATCATCCTTGAACATGAATATGAGACTTTTTGTTCTTTTGTCATCAATTTATTATTTCTCTTATTTCTTGATTTTCGTCTCAGAGACATTATTGTCAAATTTTGGAACATTGGATTCAATTACATATTCTAGATTATTATAAATCAAAACATATTTGATTTTCCAATGCCACATTTCATAATTTATCTCATTCAATTTCTTGATTTTTGCTAATTCAGTGGTGATAAACTTGCTACCAACCATTTGAGTAGATTTAAAAAGATAATTATCTAATTTTAGAAGTTTATTTTGAATAATATTTAACTAGATCAATTAAATATATATTGAAATGTATGAATGTGCCAAAAAATTATGTAAAACAAGATGAAGATATAATTTCTGTATTTGATTAAATAATGTAGTACTCAACTAAAATTGTTTCCACAAGAAATAGGAGAATAATACAATGAAATAATGGTTTATGCTTTCAGTAAACCTTAGCATTACAGATACTTTGTCCTACTTATCTCCCTTTTTTTTGTATTAAATAAATCAAGGAAAATTTTAATGTCATTATTATAAGTAATAAATTAACTCAACTTTTGTTTTATACTTTTGGTTATATAAATTTAGGTGCCATGGTAATGTTAAGGATGTACATGAATAACTAAAATGGAGAGAATAAAACAATAAACTAGAAAACCAAATGAAGTAAACATGAGGGAAGGAGAAGGAGGGGAAGAACTAGATCCGCATGAGGGGGGATAAGGAGGTGAAGTCGCCGTGATGCCACGATCAGGACTTGTTGTGGAGCAACGAGAGGAAGAAGTTGCGGAAGTGGCAGACAAGCTTGAGGGTGGTGAGGACGTCGCAGGATTAGATGGATTCGATGCAGAGATCAAGCAGTGGCAGTTGTGTAGGATCGAAGGCGACAATCGAATTCGAGCGACTATAGTTCGAGTGGTGAGAAAGGACGACAGGAGAAGGGGAAGAGGAAATCGTGCAAGATTAGTCGGTAAAATGTAAGATTTCTTTGCTCTGATACCACTTTGATAGCGATGATCAATGATGATTATTGTTTTAGATTACAAGATATGAGATTTTAAGAAAGATTTTTTAGAATCAATCCTAATAGAAGACAACTCCTTTTTTTACAGAGGATGCAACATAATTTGTTATATTTCTCTACTTTTAATCACCTTTGCGATTTAAGAGAAAAACTTTAAAAACTTTTCAACCAAAATAATTCAAAATTTAAGTTTTATAAAAACTTTTAGAAACTAACTTTTAAAAATAACCTAAAATCTAACTTGCGACTTTGAGAGGTTCTAAAAGAAGCCGGAGAATGGTTAAGTCCATTTCTCTTTAAAAAATTACCTTTGAAGAAAAAAAATTGCTAGTAGGCGAAGGCGAACAGGGCGATTTAATAATTAACAACAAACCTCTCCTATCGGCCAAACTTCCCAACTGGCGAGTTCCTATTGGAGGGGTGACGACAAAATGGTAGATAATTTGCACAAATCGCTCCCAACTTTCTGTCATCTAGGACGCACGATCCTTTCCCGACATCATTCAAGTACAGCAACAAGAAACGTCTGATTCAAGTCATCTCGTACCCAATTCACATAATTTCTTAAAACCCTGCCGTCTCCTTGAGCGCTAAGAAACCGCGTCTTTCCACTATCCTCGTTACAAGAACACCCCTGAAAACGCAACAATCTCTGGTTAAAAAACTGTTTTTCTTCTTCTTCATTTTGTTCTCCGATGGCGGAAGTCACCTTCACCGACGATCTCGACTTTGACATCGACGCCTTCTTCGCCGAAGACCACACCTTCGACCTCGCCCTCGACGTCCTTCCCATTGAGGCGCCGGCGGCGGACACGGTGTCCCCTTCCTCGGAGTCATCGGTGGAGTCTCCGACCAGTTCCTGGGTTAATGAGCTCGAGCAGTTCCTGCTGGAGGAGGGTGGTGAAGTCGGCGATGGGGGGGAGAAGGGTCTGGAATTGATCGAGGGGTTCTTCGCCGATGTGTTCGCTGATCAAGATGGGAGGAGTATGGTAGAGGAGAAGGAGGGGGTGGAAGAGACAAGTGGAGTGGAGGAGGTGGTGGTCGAGAAGATGAGGGTGGTTGGTGAGGAAGAAATGAGCGGCGAGGAAGAGGAGTCGGTCAGCAAGAAGCGGATAAGGTATATCTAGTTCTTGATTGTCAGTGAATTGAGTAGAATGAGATTGGTGAATTTGTGTAAGTAATTTGTTTGGATAATGGTTCGTTACTGCATAATATGTGATTACTTTATTTATTGCATAATTTTGAAGCCCTTGGTTTAGTCTAATGGAACGTCTATTACTGTGATTGAAACAAGATATTTTGGTAGTCGTTTCTTCTATGAATAATAGCAAGAAATTAACTAGTTAAATCTTCGGTTTCTGCTTGTACGCATTGGAATTACTATTGCTCAAGTTAATTTTGTGGATATGATATCGCAAACATCTTCACTTTAGAATTTAGATATCCCAATGACGCTACTTTTTATTTTTGGGTGATGGGTAATATCTGAAACCTTAGTTCCTCGATCAATCTGTGGATATGTTTGCGCCCTTGTCATGGTCACAGTCAGCAGGAATATGGGATTGGTGAAAATGTCGTTTTGTGCCAAGATGTATTCCTTTAAATTCGAATTAGTAAACAACACCCAATTGTTAAATTTCTTCCTCTGGTTCTGTGGAAGAAGCTTAATAGATGAATGTCTTGTTTATCTTTGCTGATATGGATTTCTGGATACTGGTAGTGGTTTCATTCCTGTGGTTCATGTGCCATTCCTAGGCAGCTGAGGAACAGGGACTCTGCCATGAAATCGAGGGAGAGGAAGAAGATTTATGTTCATAATCTTGAGATGAAAAGCAAGTTTCTGGAAGCAGAGTGCAAGCGCCTTGAGCATCTCCTCCGCTGTTGTACAGCTGAGAATATAGCTCTTCAACATTGCTTACCGAAGGATAGGGCTTCTGGTGTATCCCAAGCCAAACAGGAGTCTGCCGTACTCTTTGAGGGTAAGGGAACAAAAACCATTGCCACTGGTTGCATCTTCTTTTATTTTTATGTTTGCTGTGGCTTGCATTGGTACCATGTTTTTGGTGATTGTTTTTATAATAAAATCAACACGCATATGTTACCAAATGCATGTGGGTTTCCAAATGCTCGTGATCATTATTCAACTTCATTTTCAAGGGTTATGAGACCAGCAATACATTGATAATTTTAAGTTATGACGTGGAATACATAATGTGTTTCTGAAAAGGGGGAAAAAGAATGCATAGATGGAATTATGTCTTTGGGAAGCATTTTTTTGTAGCATGGTATGTATATACTCCTTGTCCTTGTAGAGTTGGGTGCTAGGTAGAGTTCTCTTGTGGAGGTCGTGCCTTACTACATGAGAGGAGTAATATCCTGTCCTGACAATGTTAGCTGTACTATAGTTCCTGAAAACCATGCTTTTCCTCTACATGACCAGAAGATAATCGTGATGAACCATGTAAATCACATTTTTTTGTTGTCATGGCTTTCCCATCTTGTCGGTGGGCATATTTTTTCTGACCCTGGTCTTTTCAGACTGTTTGGTTTGCAGGTTCTTTTCCCAGTTAGACCATTAGTCTGTCTTTTTTTATTAATTTATTCAACGTCACCTGATTAGATAGTTGATACTATCCCGTTCTTAGGATTCATCCAATATTTCACTCTGCCAGTGATTATTAACCTTGTTTTCATGGTCACTGTTCCAGTTGCACATCAGGGACGTTAAGATTCTTCTAGCTTCAGTTTGTGCTTGTGTGGTTGGGGTTGCTGTCCACCGTTTGAATAGATATATGGCTTCTTCTTTTGCTCTTTATTTGTTAGCCATCTTTGTTGGGACTTGGGTTTGAACATCATCTGCTTAGATACTCCAGCATTCTCTAGGTTAGCCTTTGCTTCAAAATACTGACATTTCAAGCTGGTTACACATGCACAACAATCATATTTTACAATAACTCATTTGGTATCATTAGGCTGTACAAATTTTCAAACTAATTGCTCATGCCATAAAGAGTAATGATATAGTTCTGTGGTCAGCAAGTACTAACTTTACTTTATTAATTGAAGATGAAATTAAGCAGAGCGAAGTCCTTATTAGGCTGTACAAATTTTCAAACTAATTGCTCACGCCAGGTAGAGTAATGATGTTGCTCTGTGGTCCGCAAGTACTAACTTTACTTTATTAATTGAAGATGAAATTCAGCGGAGCCGAGTCTGTATTACCATGGCATCAATTATCACTGCTTTAATTCCTCCATATTCTTTGATTGTAAAAGATGCGTACTTTCGATTAAGACAAATTGTCAAGATGCATGTTACTCCAATTTTTCATACCCTGACTATTGAGTAATAGGAAAGTTTAATATCTACTTGTAAGGGTTAAGTTTTTGATCAGTGACATGGCCTTTTCATTGTTTCCATTTTGTTACTACTCAGTAATAAATGATATTATAGAAGTATTTTGAAGCAAGAATTTCTGTTAAGCACGAATTTGACTTTGCAGTTCTTTACCTGCTATCATCTGCCGTAGTGTTTTTGTATGTGCATTGCTTTAATATTTTTCTTTAATCTTCTTCGCAGAATCCCTGCTGCTGGGTTCCCTGTTCTGGCTCATGATCACCGTGTTCCTATTCCTCGCACCCAACCTGCTCGCCTGGGGACTGCCCGTCGAGGTAATGCCAAAGGCAAGAGGTCAGGGGGTAGGCCAGAACCTGGAAACCGTGGGAGTAAAAAGATCAGGAAATGAAAGGTTTAGTTTAGGCTTAGAATGTGAGTCTATTTTCATGAGGCGGAGGTACAGAGCTCTGAAACCGAAGATGAAGATTTTCCTCACTTGTTTTTGATGTTCTGGCTTTAGCATGAACTTCTTCTTTCATTCTTTTTTCAATCCATGTGTTTGGATGCATGTAGTTTCCTCGGATTGTGTTGTTTCATATCCTATCTTTTCTGTGGTCTTTCTGAATACAATGTGATCTTAAATATAGTGTCTTCACACGATCTATAATATATGCGAGGGTGACCGCACCTGATCACTCCCGATAATATATGTTTTAGTTGCCACATGCCTTAATCCATAAAGAGATGCTACCGTCTCACCGTCTCAATAAGAAAGTAAACATTCAATACGACTTATGGATTATACTCTTTCCCTGTCACCAACCTTAAAGGAAGCTTCACATCGTGCTTTTCTTTTGGCATGATAAATTCTTATATGTTTTTCTTTTGGTATGATTTTCTTTTGCCACTTCTAGGGGTTCATTGGAGGCTTCTCACCCTACTTCTGTCGTAGACATGTAAGAGTCTGCCTCTGTTTCTGATATGGGACAGTAGATTTCCATCAAACCTTGAATTTCTAACAAAGCTGTGTGGTATGTATCTGTTAGGTAAAAACATTGTCATAACGTCTTCTTTTTTAGTTCTGTATAATGTTCTATGATATTTTGGACGATTGATTCCCTTGATTTTTTTTCCTTGGGATTTTAAATTAATGCAACTTATCGATACCAAAAAAATAAATTCCTATATGCACTTGAATTTTTTTACGGATTATTCAAACTTAGACAGTTGAAAGATGTTAGACTAATGGTTTAATTATGAATAAGGGACGAGGGAGAGTGTGCGCGTCCTGTCCTTCATCCTATAGCACAACTGGAAGCATGGTGTCACCTTCACGCCTACCACTCTATAGATGTCTACCTTTTCAAAGGTTCCTGGGGAAGGTAGAGTACAATTTCATATGTATCAAGCTTGATGTGAACTTTAAACTACCAATATTTCGTGCATAACCTAATCTCTACGTTAGTGGTTTTGGATTCTCTTGAATGTATATGTTTATATGGTCTAAGGAGGTGTTTGGTTCGGATTTTGTAGGTTAGAGTTTTATAGAAATCCAACTTTTTTTAGGAAAGTTTTTTAATTGAGATTTTTATAGATAGATTCTTACATATCACAATCTTATTTGGTATTCTAGTTTTAACGTAACTTCCTAGTACTCAATAACTAGCTAAAAAATGAAAGTGGCAATGGATGTAGTAACAATCAGAGTTGGCCAATGGTAATTTCCAGTCGGTGACCACCACTGGAGACCATTGGTTGAAGTTGGCCACTTCGTTGGAGTTGGCTGAAGTTAATCCCTGATTGGCACGGGCCATTGCCACCAGGGATGGTAGACAACAGCCGTCGGTCGCCAACCATCGCTGTTGGAGTTGTTGACGATGGCCAACGATTGGTGATGGTTATCGATGGAATCAATGGTGGTTGACGGCATGGTAGCATGATTTGTAAATATCGATTAGTTTTTTTTTTGAAATAAAGTTATTTTATTGAGGACAATATAAAAAAGATGTTCCAATTGCTGTCAAGAAGCTTACTTCTTGTAGTTTTTGGGATTAAGTTGGTTTATGGATTTTTACACATACTTCAATCGCTAGCATTTGGACAAAAATTGACGATTCAGATTATGTTTGGTGTAACTTTTAGGTCAAAAAATATTCCCACTAGAATCTAAGGAGCAAAAATGATGCGAAAGGACAGTGCTTCACACTAGTGCAGAATGAATGACATAACTTAGCTTATGCATGCAAAATTGATCTTCAATTCACATGTGCATAGTTTTTAAGACGCCCCAGTCACCTGAAAGGAATTGAAATGATTGCAAGAGGGACTAGAACAACAACTCAAGGCTTTATGCGATGCTCTTGGTTGACTTCGTATTAACCCCCAATGCCATCATAAAAAAGTACATCATCCCAAGAAGAAGCAGGTTGTAGATGATAATTCTAGTAAAGAGGATTTCATTGAGGATGTCCCATATGACTAGAATCAAAACAAGGAAGAATCTTCTCATGGGTTCAAGATGAAGATGGACCTTTCAAGTTTTAAGGCTATATGTCAAATCGAAGAGTTCCTTGATTGGATTTGAGGAGTCAAGACTTTTTTTGACTACTTCGATACACCAAAAGATCGACAAGTTAGGTTAGTGATGTATCAACTTAAGGAAGAAGCAGTCACATGGTGGGATTAGATTCAATATGATCATGTATGACAAGGCAAAGCACCAATACACCCATGGCCACGAATGAAACACATGATGAAGAAGAGCTTTCTACCACTAGACTATGAGAAAATCCTATTCGAACAACTCCAAAATTGTAGATAAGGACCACAATCAATGAATGCATATCAACAAGAGTTCGATTGGTTGGTAGACCGAAATGGGTTGATGGAGACACAAGGACAATTGGTGGCAAGGCTTATCAATGGATTGCGCTCCCTTTACAAAACTCAAATTGTGTTGCAACCTATATACACTTTGTTAGATGTTGTCAATGTTGCTCTTAAAATAGAAGCACAAGAGAAGAAGACAGTGGTGCGAGGCACCACGATATCGAAACCATACCCTACAACCGAAGCTTACTCCAACTGAAGTTGAGCAACGACAACGACACCAGCAGTTGTGGCACAACCCAAAGAACTAGCTTGTAGCAACATGAAGGGATTGGCCAACTGACGAGAGTTTATACCTAATCCTTATGCCAAGATGTAGCTAATAAGATGCTATTGATGTAATCAACTAGGCCATCATTCTAACTAATGTCCACAAAGAGTTCCTGTGCACTATGTGGGACAAGAAGATGAAGAATAGGCTAACCACTACAAAGAAGATGACCAAGCAAGTACGATGATGAAGAAGTTTCCTATGAAGATGAAGGTGTTGCCCTTGTTGTGCAGAGACTACTTCTTACTCCCAAGTAGCAAGAGCATCCACAACATCACAACAATTTTAAGACGCATTGTACCATACAACAAACGGTTTGCGATGTCATCATTGATAGTGGAAGTACTGAGAATATCATGTCACAAAAAATGGTGAGAAAGTTGGGATCGTCCACAAAGAAACATCCTTCACCGTCACCGTACAAGATTCATTGGATAAAGAAGGGCATTGAATCAAGAGTCATCGATGTATGCTTTGTATACTAAGTTCCTTTCTCCATCGGAAGGACCTATGAAGACAAAGTAGAATGTGATGTGGTGGACATGAACACATGCCACATGATTTTGGGATGACCATGGCAATACGATGTTGATGTCATACACTAAGGAAGAAACAATTTGTATATCTTCATGAAGAATGGAAAGTGGATCATCCTTGGAACAAGAGAAGGATGTGTGCAAAAATCTTTACATGATGGTGGGAAGACCTTTCTTCTTGTAGATGGTAGGTGTTTTGGTTAAGAAATCAAAGAGGCCAAAGAGATAAATGTTGTGGTGGTCACAAGAAAAGAACTAGCTACAACTCTCATTCCAAAACAATTGCATGAGTTGATGGAGGAATTCAAGGAAATTATGCTTGAAGAAGTTCCTGATGGAGTTCCTCCAGATCGTGATATTCGACACTAAATTGACTTGATTCTTGGTGCAAGCTTGCCTAATCTACCACATTATCAGATGAGTCGAATGGAGACCCAAATATTACAAGATCAAGTAGAAGCTCTCATGAAGAAGAAACTTCTTAGAGAAAGCATGAGTCTTTGTGTTGTGCTTGCGCTTTTGATTCCAAAAGGAGATTATACATGGAGAATGTGTGTTGACAATTGAGCCATCAACAAGATAACAGTGACGTACCGATTTTCAATTCTATGATTGGACGACATGTTAGACATGCTTAGTAGTGCTCGAGTCTTCTCCAAGATTGATCTACCGAGTGGGTACCATCAAATACACATTCGATCCAATGATAAATGGAAGACTGCCTTTAAGACTAAGGAGGGCTTGTACAAGTGGTTGGTGATGCCTTCTGGTTTATCCAATGCTCCTAGTACCTTTATGAGGCTAATGAATCAAGTACTTAAATCATTTATTGGTAAGTTCATCGTAGTCTATTTTGATGATATTCTGATTTATAGTCGAAGTAAGGACGACCATGTCTGTCATTTGAGAGACGTTTTGATAATGCTCTAGAAGAACAATCTTTACATACATCACAAGAAGTGCAATTTCCTGACCAATGAGCTCCTATTCCTTGGGTACATTGTTGGCATTAATGGCATCCAAGTTGATGAGGTGAAAGTTCATGCCATATGTGAATGGTCCACTCCAAAATTTGTTGATGATGTGAGAAGCTTTCATGGATTTGCAATCTTCTACAAAAGGTTCTTAAGAAACTTTAGTAGCATTGTAGCACTACTCATTGAATGCATGGAGAAGGGAAATTTTCAATGGGGTGAGAAAGCAGAGAAAAGCTTTGCATTGATCAAGGAGAGGCTATCAATAGTGTAATTACTTGCATTACCAAATTTGAGAAGTTTTTCGAGGTTGAATGTATAGCTTCTATTGTAGGCATTGGAGCTGTGCTATCCTAAGAAGGCTAACCAATTGGCTTTCACAACGAGAAGCTTAGTGAAGCACGACAAAAGTGGTCAACATATGAGCTTCAACTTTATGTAGTGGCATAAGCATTGAAATAATGGGAGCATTATTTGGTACAAAGGAAGTTTGTCCTATATAGTAACCATCAAGTACTAAAATTTATCAATACCCAGAACAATCTGAACCATATGCATGCAAGATGGGTAGCTTTTCTCCAAAGATTCACATTTGTATTAAAGCACTAGTCTGGATAACAAAACAAAGTTGCCAATGCACTTAGCTGGCAAGCTTCTTTGTTACTTACAATGAAAGTTGAAGCTATTGGATTTTGTATTGGGTTTGCCACATACTCAATGACGCATGGACTTCGTCATTGTTCTTGTTGATAGATTTTCCAAGATGGCGCATTTCATCTCCTGTTGGAAGATTAGCGTGCAACTAACTTTGCCAACCTATTCTTTCGAGAAGTGGTGTGTTTACATGGGGTACTAAAGTTGATCATGTCGGATAGAGACACGAAGTTCCTATCTCAGTTTTGGTAGACTCTTTGCTGTCGATTTGACACTATACTAAGGTATACAATACTGTAACGACTTGAATTTTTGACAACATTATAAACCATAAGTGTGCATTGGAGGATGAGTGTGTTCAATGCAAGAAATGCAGCATTTTGTATAAAACATATGATGTGCTACGTTTTACACTTGAGGATTTTGACTCTTGAGTGTTAAATGCATGAGCTACTGCATTTTATATAAAATGCATGATGTGGCACCTTTTACACCTCTAGCTGTTTCTAGAAATTTTGGCCTATGGACTGTGTACCTATATATACCTAGTCATTTGCTCTTCTAAGGGATTTTTACTCCCTCTTCTTGTTCGTAAGTGTTGTGCATCTAAAGGAGAGGAAGTAGAGAAATCTACCTATATATATCTAGTCATTTGCTCTTCCAAGGGATTTTTACTCCCTCCTCTTGTTCGTAAGTGTTGTGCATTTGAAGGAGAGGAAGCAGAGAAATCTAAGAGAAAGATGGGAAGAAAGAGGAAGATTTTTAGCATGAAGTTGGTGCTCTTGGTGTGGGATTATTGATACGACTTTGCATGCAAGTGGTGGACGATCTCAAGTTGTCTCTGAAGCTCTAGAAGGTGTGATTTGACAAAGAGGACGTTGTTGGTGCATGCTTTGATCTAATGTTGAAGGTAATGAATTTTTCTTATATGAGCATTGTCTTCTGTTCTTCTCTTGGGCATGCATTGATGTTAGGTTTGTGGTTGCAAGCTTGGGTCGTGGCTGGAGTTGAGTGATGACTATGAACTTGTAGATGCAAGGTGATTGCTGGATTGGAGCTCTGGATGTAGCAGAGAGCTTAATTCTTGTTTGGATTCTTGTTCTTGGTGCAAGGTACACATCTATATTAGAGAGATTTATTTGAGTTTTGAAGTTTGTTTTGTGTTACATGATGTTCATGTTTGGTATTAATGTTCATTAGTGCCCTAAGAATTTGGATTAGTTTCCATGCAAGATTTAAGTGCAATTCAGTTTAGAACTTGCAGTCAGATACACCCGTGATCTTTGTTTGTGCTTTCAGACCATGTATCTGAATGGTGCGTGTTCTTGAGGTGGGTCACCTACAACGTGTATTGCAGGCATGGGTAACTAGCACGTTTTGTGGGTGTGGTTTAGTGATGTGTTGCTGATAGTTGTGGATTTTGGTTTGGGAATTGGCTATCCCACTTGGTTTTGTGTTGATGGCTATGTTTTATTGGAGGATGATTTGGATGGTGATCTTTTAATGATTTGTGTTTAATAATCTTGGCTCCATTGGATTTTAATGATTATTAGGGAGTTAATTTTGAAAGTATTTTATAATGATTAATTGACCCTTACACAAGTGATTTGCACGCTCATGGGATATTATTAAGTGTTTTGGATTGGATACATGAGTATGTACATGCCTTGCCTTGCTCGGAAAGTCATATGTGCTTGTGTTCGATTCTTGTTGCCAAGTGCATACGTTTTATTGCATAAGTTGAGTTAAGTTGAGTTGAGTGGTGTTGTGCTATGCTTGTGTGTGTGGTGGTTGTGTGAGAAGTTGGTAGTTGTTCCATGCATGACTTGAGTCTTCGTAGCTATTTTAAGAGGGAGAATGTTGCGTGTGTTGGAGGTTCCTCTTGAGTTTTTGTTTTCGATAGAGAGAGGTGTCACTACAAGAAAATCTACATTTAGTGAGGACAATATTCCTCGCTAAGTCCTCGTGGATTTCTCGCAAAATCATCGTTACAAAGCTTAACGAGGACGTAACGAAGAATAATTATCCTTGTAGCTATGTAACTCGTTAAATCAATACTGCGAGGATATATCCTCGTAATGTGCTCGTGTAAATTTAGCGAGGATATTACGAAGACATATTTCCTCGTAATGTCCTCGCTAGATCTTCGTAATTCCTCAGTAAATGCTCGCTAAATATCATGAGATTGTATCGTCGTTCCAGTTTTAGCGACGAAATTGCGAGTATATAACGAGGACATTCCCTCGCAAATTGCTCGCTAAATATCTTTATTTTTGCGAGGATATAGCGAGGAAATGTCCTTGCTAATACTGTGCAGTTTAAAAAAAAAAGTACATTATAGAATTGAATCTGCTAAAATTTAGATTCATATACCTGGTAAAATGACATTCAAATACATTCACAAGTACATTAAATTACACATATACAGATTTTATAAAAAAGAATTCATTCAATTATACATCGTAAGATTTTACACATTCAAAGTTTTTACAAAAAAGTAGCTTATACAACACTGAAATATCTTAATACAAGTCGATAAATATAATACAAGGCAAAACAATATATTACATATCACTTTCTTCAGGAACCAACTTGCTTTCCTTTACCTTTTGAGAATGACGCATGGATGGAGCGACAACGACGTCTATACTCCTCGAAATAATCTTCATCATCACTTACCAAATCTTCTTCTTGCTCGTCGGTATATCTTCTGATTATAAAAAAACAAACATAATATATATTGTAATGAACAATGATTAAATTATAATATTGAATTCAACATGACAATTTATATATATCAAAAATTATA
>JAMKQA010078649.1:0-24434 GCA_024699735.1 Posidonia australis | reverse complement strand
GAGTAATGATCAGGTAGGGTCCTGCCTTACTTAAGAAAAGTAGGGTCCATACATATTTTCAGTAAACTATGTATATTTTAATCTACAATTTACTGAAATTATAATTTCAATCATTTTCAGTAAATACTGAAATTATCTTTTCAGTAAACACTAAAATTAATTTTTCAGTAATTTATGAATGAGATACAATATGATTTATTGAAAAAATTCAAAGGTCTCACTTAACTTAAGTAAGGTCGGGCCCCATCTGAAAATTAGCTTTTATATATATATATATATATATAGTGGATTATAAGAGATAGGATCTATATAACATACAATATCCATTAACTTATTAATATACTAAATATAACATTGACGTTCTCCCTCAAGTTGGAGTAAATATGTCTAACATGTCTAGTTTGTTACTGTTAGATTAAATGAATCTTTATATGAATCTTTGTGTTATCTATTTAATAGATTACTTGTAGGTTAAGTATATGTTCTTCTATATATAGGAGATTGTAATCCTTTGTTATTGAATGAATAATATGGTAGTTTATTCTCATCTAATATGGTATTAGAGTCTAGGAAAAACCTTAGGATTTGAGAGAAAGAGAGAGTATGTATAGTAACCGTCGTCGCCATCGATGGACCTCTGTCGCAGTATTACTGTCGGTGATGGCGGATCTATTGGAAAACTTTCCCTTTCTTGTCCTCATTTCCCATCTAAAGTCTAATCGACCATTGTGAGGCGTAGATCCGACCAAGTCTATCGCCGATCAACTCTCTGTCGGTGTCGTTCCCATGGTATCTTGTGCCATCAGCTTTGTGTGCTTCCGTTATCGTCTCCTCTGTCGTCTTTCCAGCACCGTCAGCCACCTTCCCAGGCCCTTCCCGTGCAACCCGACCCACCTTCTCAACCCTCTAGACATGTTATCGACTCTAGTAGGGTAGCCCAGCTCTGCCAACGATGACAGCAAGCCTTTCCACCGTTGGCCAACCTGTTAGTAGGGCCTTTCAAGCCCTTCCGTCTTGCCGTCAAGGGCTTCCAACCCCTTTAGTCTTGTCGACTGGGGCAATCCAGCCCTTCCAGTGCCTCCAGTCCCGTTGACAGGGGCAGTCCAACCCCTTAATGTCGTTGTTCGTCGTCTTAGGTCATCTCCAGTGCTAGTAGCCTTGGTTTCTCTTCTCCAACTGTCAGCCATCAAACATATTTAAAAAAAAAGGGAAACGGGGAGAGGAAGAAGGAGAGTTCTCGTTGAACCATCGTCAGTAACACATTTACCACCATTCATCCCCGTTGTCTCAGGTGGAAGATGATCCTCGCGTCTACATTCGAACCAGTCTTTGCAGTAGGAGAGTCCTCGAACTGATCATAGATGAGCAACCTGACAGCTCCAATCTTGAGCTCAGCGCACGACAGGAGCGGGACGTCCTGCCCCACTTTCCTCTTCAGGTGATTCACGTGCTTCACCTCCTCGGCTCTGAACGCCTCCTTGTAAAACTTCATTGCCTCCTCCGCTTTGCTTGTCGAGACCTCCAAAGATGTCGAAGTAGTTCAGCATCGTCGTTCAAAATATGTCCTCTATGGAGGTGGGGGGAGGTTGATCGAGCATCGGGATGGAGCAGTTGGAAGGAGAAGCAACAGTGAGGACGGAGAAGAGAGAAAGTGAAAGAAGAAAAAAAAAGAAAAAAGAGAGGAGAGAGTGAATGTTGGGAAAAAAAGGAAAAGGGAGAACAGAATGTGAGAGAAGGAAAAAAGTGAAAAGGGAAAAAAAAATAGTTGCTCAGATTCATGTCTTAGACGACATTCAGATCTTATGTCGTCTTCATTGTGTGAACTTGTCACGTCGACATGTGTTGGTGTAGCAATTCGACTGTCCCATTGGTGTTTTGATCTTATGTCGTTTCCAATGTGTGGACCTATCATGTCCACAATGTGTTTCTGTGTATCTGTCTCAGGGCTTCGAGGGAGTCATTAGTAAAGAATTTGAGTGGAACCTCTGAGAAGTTACTACTTTCATTTATTTCAAGTTATGTAGTTCTTTTATCAATAACACAAAGAATCATATGTAACAAGTTATGCATGTTAGATGTTCCAGCTTAAGGAGGAGTGTTAAATTAAATGGATTCTTATATAGATCTTTGTGTTATCCATTTAATAGGTTACTTGTCGGTCAAGTATATGTTTTTCTATATATAGGAGTTTCCTTTGTTATTGAATGAACAATATAGTAGTTTCTTCTCATCCAACAATTGCATAATCTATCAAAGATTCTAACACTAAGTCCATTTGTGAAGGTATCCACGAATTGCTCAGAAGATTGAGTGTAAAGAGTACTAATGTGTTTAGATAGCACCATGTCTCTAATATAATGATAATCCACTTCTATATGTTTTGTTCGCTTATGGAAGGTAGGCTTGTTAGTAATCAATATTGCTACTTAGTTGTCACAATGCATTGCTATGGGAAGATCAATATGAACACCGAGTTCTATCAGTAAAGATTAAAGTTACATTATCTCGCAACCTATCTGGGTCATAACTCTGTATTTCACTTTTGCACTGTATCATGTAATGCCATTCTGCTTTTTACTTCTTCAAGTGACGAAGTTACCATCTACGTAGGTCTAATAATCTGATGTAGATTTCTTGTCTCCTTGATCAGTTGTATAGTCAAAATCTAAATAAACTTCAATATGTAAGTGTCTAAGTTCCTTGTAAATCAAGCCTTTCTTTGGTGTATTCTTGATGTAGGTAAGTACACGTAAAGTTCCTTGCCAATGCACCTGCCTACGTTTACGTATAAATTAACTTGAAAGTCTTATAGAAAATGAGATATTAGGGTGAGTGACAGTCAAATAGATCAACTTACCTATCAAACGTATGTACCTGTTAGGTTCCTCTGATAACACAAATGACTTATCCCAAAAGGAGGGATTCTATTTTATATGTTTACTTTTTGGCTTACATCGTAGAAGTCTTGCCTCATACAGTAAATCTAGAACATACGTCTTTTGAGATAGAGTCATTTTGTCCTTACTATATGTAAATTCAATCCTAAGAAAATAGCTTGGTTTGTCAATATCCTTAGTGATAAAGATTGTGGATAGATATTCCTTTGTCTCTGTAATCTTTGTAGTATCACTACTTATCAATAGGATATCATTTACATATACTATTAAAAATATATAGCTTACTGCACTTGACTTGATGAAAATTGAATTATTGACAATACACTGTCTAAAATCATTGTCCAATATAACTTAGCTAAACTTTTGAAATCATACTCTCAGACTTTGCTTTAGTCCATATATTATCTTTCGAAGTAGACAGACATAATTTTCACCCTAAGCAAGAAACCCAGGAGATTGTTCTATGTAAATTTGCTTAAACAAATTGATAGTAAGTGATAAGAGAATTCGGATGTATAGTCAAAAGCATAAGTCTGTGTAATACGTTCTTTACATTTAGTTGATGTAATGACTAGGACTAATAAATAATAAGAGATAAAAGAATCCAGATGGAATTGAGATGTACTATCGGAGAAAACGTCTCTGCATAATCAATACTATAAGTTTGTATAAAGCCTTGTGCAACAAAATAGACTTCATAGTGCAACAGAATCATCTGCCTTATGTTTCACTGTAAACACCTATCTATAGCTAACTATCCTTATTTTTTCATGATGAGTCACAAGTTTCCATGTACCTTGGGATACCAATGCTTACATTTCTTTATTTATGACAGATTTCTAATGAGGAATTTGAAGGACCTTTTGGTAGTATTTTGGAATGTGGTTTGCATCCATTAAAGCAATGATGCTTACTATATAGAGTTTTTGAGAATTAGGTGTGATGTCTAATGCTTACATTTCTATTCACTTCGACCTTCCTATTGCCTTATGTAAAGATAGTCGTTCTAGTACAGTTCATTCTGTTTCTACCTTTGTCACTTATAACAACGTTCACCCTTTTTTTCGTCATCTTAGGATACTAATGCTTACATTTCTTCATCCATGGTAGATTTTCAGTGTGGAATTTGAAGGACTTTCTGGTAGTGTTCATTTCTAAAGCATTGTCAGTATGAAAGACTTTGGACAAGATAGAAAATTGATTTATAATTTTTGCGAAAAAGTTTTTATAACATCAAACACGTGTTGTTTATCCTTTAAGAGGTACCTAAGACACATGAGAAGTTATCAATGAAAAACAATATAATATCTATAACTGAAATAGACAAACCAAGGACAGGTCCCTAACTATCACAATGAACTACATCAAAAGGATTCTGACTCAAAGTTAAAGATTGACACCTATAGATAGCACGATGATACTTACTCAACTGATACGATTTACAAACAAATGATTCTAAAGATATCCATGAAATGGCCTATTAAAGGCGATGAAGAGATGGATGTTTTAAACAACAATGCTATAACAAGGAAGAGTTCACTGTCAAAATAGCAGTAGCAAGTTTTCGTAGAATATCATCGCGAAGTAGGTACACATTGTGGCCTTGTTCACGACTCAAGTCAATCATTCTTTTCGTTTGTAAATCTAAAAGTACAATGCAAAGGTTAGAAAGTTACAAAATAATATAATTATTTAGTAATTACACTGATAAAAAGTAAATTAACTAGGAAATTAGGAACAAATGGGACTTTTTCAAAGGTGATTTGAGAAGATGCATGAATTGCTCTTTTCTCGGCAATTGAGCAACTCTGACCATTTGCTATGGAAACGAAGTTAATGTCTGATAATTGGGAAGGACATTTGAAAAGATTTCGAGTACATGTCATGTAGGAGGATGTTCCTGAGTCTATAATTCAATCATTATTCTAGGAAGTAAGCAAAGTATGTGTACTTAAAGTCATAACATAGCAGACAATCACAGTATACTGGGTGGCTTCAATTCGAAGGAATTGATCATACTTGGCCTGGGGATGGTCTCAGTATGAGGAAAGGAATCTAAGGTAGGTAACTTTGATGATGTAAGATATGTCAACGGAGACTATTTAACTTGTCCCATTATCTCTCAAAAGTGTGGTTGCTACGACTACAATGCTTACACTTGTGAACATCATGACCACGTCCACGTCTACAAGTACCTCGAGTGCCATGTCCTTGCATCGATGATGCCATTACAAGCTGAAGTACCAGTAGAGACACGGAGAATTCGTGAGAAAGTTGACTGAAGTGTAGGAACAAAATCAACACCATGTATATGCTCTTTAATCTAATTGGTAAGATCAGGTTGGAGGTCGACTAAAAAAATCGCCACTGCTAACTCCTTTTTGTACTTTTTCATCTTGAAAAGACCTGCGACTACAGGATGGTTTAACTCAACTCATCTAACACAAATATGAAAATACTATAAAAATCTAGTATGGGATGGTTTTCCTGCTTGTGTGTGAATAACTGCTCATAGATTTCATAAGTTCTAGCAATGTTCTTCTTGTTTACATATGTACTGCGAAGAGTGTTCCAAATTTTCTTGACAGGCTTTAATATCACAGCTGAGCGAGGCTACACAGTTATTGGTAAGCCAATTATTATAAGCGACATCCTTAACATCGAGTGAAGGATGTGTGATGTATCGTATTTTCCGATGGCCAACAAAGAATGTCTCAAAAGTTTGAGCCTAAAATAGGTAATTTTTCCCTTTCAACTTGATAGATGTAGCAGAAAGTCCTTTGAGCTACGAGTCATTAGAAGATTCTATAGATACTGATCTAGATAGGTTTAATCTAGAGAGAAAAAACTGACTTGTGGAGGTAGGAGAAGCCGATATAGATTGGAATGGGCTTCAGAAATCATGGAAACTTAGAACATATACTTGTTACCCTAGGAGAGATAAATTTAACGCATCAACTAGTAGCCACATGAACTTGAACAATCGATGGTGATTGTAAAAACCATCAGTGGCCTTAGAAAGGATGACGAAACTGGTTGTTCAGGCTAGTTGACGGTGGAGGAGGGACAGGAGGGGTCAGAAGTGGCCTTTGATTTGCTGTCCGCTAGTTGGAAGGCTGCTGGACAACTGTGGATGAAGCTCAGGAGCCATTGGTGATGGTTGAAGGAGACGTCAGTGCATGATGATGTGGAAAACTTTAGAAAACTACAGAAGGCATAACGGGTCACATCAATCAAAAGAAATACTAGAATCATAAAATCCGAGTGTAATTATCTAGAAATCCATTTAGCAAACCATGCCTTTTTTAAATCATAGTCATCATTTTCTTTAAAATCTTATGCATATTTGATAATCATTTTCATGCATTTTCAAAAGCCAAATTATGGCTAGAATTTAGCTCAAAATCACACACAATGTGATAACCAGTCGAGTCGTCTTTGGCCACGAGCGTTTGACCGACTATAAGCAGTCGACGAGGTTCCAATCTTGACTATACTGCATTACTGTGGTGAACAATCCAATGTAGGAGTCTAATCGCTCCGACCGTAGTCTCACTTTCTCATCATATCACACGCAACACGAGGTGCATATTCTCGATGTCCTTTGGTGCTCAAACACTTAGAGACTTAAATTTTAGATTTGACCAGTATTGGTACTAAGGGTAATTCTAGTCTTCCATACCTTGAACCTTGTAGTACCATAGTTACAGTTACGAGGCTCCACCTTTGGACCAAAATTTGACAACTACGACCTTAGACGCGTCTTTGGCCTCTTAGGGGTATCAACATATCTACTTCGTCTGTATGGTCTTTTGGCTACGTGACTACGAAAATCTTAGAAAATCTTTTTAAAACATATGCATTCTCTTTTGAAATCAATTTTCAAAACATTTCCAATACAGAAATCATTTCCATTTTCAAAACACTTCTCTTTATCTAAAAATTCAATGTAAAACATCCTGTACAAGGCAGACCACGTCTGCTGTTCGGGCCTGGAACATCCACTGACAGCTCGTGCTTATTTGTCAAGCTACATAATCGCGCTACCAGTACGCACTGGTACCTCGCGCTTACCAACCACATTCGACCCATAAAAACTGACAATAAACTAGAAAATAAAGATTGTCAGAAATCACCCTTTTTGGGAACTCTAAGCGTTCTCAACACAAATCACTATAAATTGTGCAAAATATAACACAATGAAGAGCACGAAAAGATCTATATTTTGGGACAAAAATCACGAGAAATCATTAACCATAACTCGAGTTATAAAAATATAAAGTAAATGATCCATTTAGTATAGACAATGACTTTAAATTCTTATAATTTACTGATAACCACTTGAAAAATACCAAAAAATTATGGAATCACTACCAATTATCAAGATCAGGCAAATTTTTCATTAAGTAAACATAATTAAAGGAAAAGAAAATGAGTAGGATGCGTACTTGGAGTCACTAGTGAACCTTTTTTTCTTCAACGGGCCTTTCACACTGCCTCCTCTACTCCTTCACTCGGTCTCCGACTCTCCCTCTCACTCTCTCTTCTCTACTTTTCTACTGTTTTGCCTCAAACTAGGGGATCTCTGGCCCTTTTTACACACCTTTTAGCCACTGGCAGTCGCTCAGAAATCTAGGTTGTGTGGAGGCGAGGTGAGGCGAGGCGGCATGCAAGGTAAGGCAGGCAATGCAGGGCATGGCACCCTGACATGGCGGCGAAGATGGTGTGATAGCATTGCGACGTTGCAGCGTTAACTGTGTTTTTTCTGACAATGGCAGCTATCATTGTATTGTGATCTGCACGTTGGCTTACTTGTGTTGGTACTATCTGCCTGTAATTCACGTCTATGATATTTGCTTGGTAGTTGCGCCAATTATGCCTGCCTGAAATACTTGCCTATTACATGCATTGACCCAT
The DNA here is from genome assembly GCA_024699735.1 of Posidonia australis. Classification (NCBI taxonomy): domain Eukaryota; kingdom Viridiplantae; phylum Streptophyta; class Magnoliopsida; order Alismatales; family Posidoniaceae; genus Posidonia; species Posidonia australis. The sequence goes on along the minus strand of JAMKQA010078649.1, from coordinate 16,620 downwards.
ACAGTACAGAGCCAAGGAAAAATCGTGAATAAAAGTAGGAAAAAACACAGATTCATCATGATCATCAACAAATATTTACATAATTATAGGTAATCAAGTCCCAACTTATCCAAATTACACATAAACGAATATCAACTCTCAATATAGGGTTACATCATTTCTAAATATCTCGGCTAAAAAATCCACAGTCCTATTCCACGATCGACCCTCTAGTGCGGATATTACATTGATGAAATGCAAGATTTCTATATTTTGAAAGGGCAATTCACCTTGATTTCTTTGGTGCTTTCTAATTTTACTGTTTACTTCTTCATCTTTCACATTTTCATCTTTATTACTGGGAAGTTAGAAAGGATCAATAGGAATTTTCTTTGAAGGGTGGGTGGAGATCCTTTAATAGGGGCCTTTGCTTGGCACAAAGTGTGTCAATCCAAGAAGGAAGGTGGGTTGGGCCTCCATAATTTTTGATCCTTTTATCTAACACTCTTTTGGCGCTTAGGTAGGTTTTCTTCTAGTGGGTTTTCTCTATTGCTGCTTTGGAGATCTGTGATTGTTGGAAAATGATACAAGTGTTGTGTTTGGGGCAGGGTGGGTTTGCATTAGAGGTGGGTGCCTCTTGTGTCAGTTGGGATTTTAGAAGTTGTGGCTATTGTTGAATGTAGGATGAGTTTGAAGGTGGGGTGTGTTGACTGCATTACGTTTTGGAAGGATCATTGAATGTGGGTTCAACTTGCCTTTCTCTTTCATTTATTTCCCACACCTAGCTGTAAGCCAAGTATTAAATGTTAATTTTGTGTCAATTGACAGAAATAGGAATTGTATTTGACATCGGTGGAAATATTGGTAGATACATGGCAAATTTATAAATGTCCATGAAAATAGTAAAAAAAAGTTTTAAATTTTGATTTGAAACTTTAAGATAAGTTAAAGTAATAATCTACATCTAGGACTATTTGGATTAATTTTCTAAACATGTATCACATTACTATACGTTATATAAACTTAATATAAATATGATAAAGCATAAATAGTACCTAAAAATACTTAATAACTGTATAAACCATACTTAAAAATATTTAATATATGCTTAAAACGAATTATTCTCACAACATTTAAAATGGAAAGAAAATAAAGTTGAGAGAATATTTAAGTGTTGGAGATGTGGAGTCTTATTGTTGATCGTTTGATTTTATAGAATTATTAGGTTAGATCTGTGTTTTATTAGGTTAGATATTTTTATTATTAGGTTAGATTTTTGTAATGTTATTAACATCCAAACACAAAAAAAAATGGAAAAAAACCTATGACTTGTGTATTATTAGGTTAAATCTATGTAAAATGTAGAAATTTTGGTACTTTGTGCGTGTTGGCCCTTATAAAACCTTCACCTTCAGCAGCAGAGAATGCAGACAGCAACAGGAAAAATTCGGCATGTTAACATTAAAAGCAAGCATGTCTGTTGACATGTGATTTCCATGTGTTGAAAATTCGGCATGTCGATCGACTTTCGACTCAGTACTGATGTTTCCACCGAAACACAGAACTTCTCTATTTACACCTATATGTTGTTTCCCTAAATTGCAAAATTTCACCGACACGTGTTGATTTTTGAAACTATCGTTGTGAGCCAAGGATGAGAAATTCTCAGTCATCTCTCTTCTCAATCGTGACCTTGGGTGGGCGGCCTTTATTGTGTAGAATCCCTTTGAAGATTTAGTGTTTTGCTTGGTAGGTTCTCCATGGTGGTGTTTTGACATACTATGCTTTACAGAGGCGTGGTTTTCACATTGTTAGCCATATACCTTGTGTTATGAGGGCCAAGAGGATCTTTCTCATGTTCTGTGGGATTGCAAGTCAGTGTGTGGGTGTCGCTCGTTACTAGGGGAGTATTTGTTCAGTGGTGGCATGATTTTTGGTAGTGAGCTTCTGGGAAATGTGGGGGTTGAAAGCAACTTTGTTTGGTTGCCACAGGAGAATATGGAGAGTGCTTCGTAATGCAATTTGGTGGACCAGGTGTATTGAAAGAAGCCATCAAATTTTTCAAGGGAAAAGGTGCACTTTTGAGGAGATTTGAGACAAAGTTGTTTCTACTGTTTTGGAATGGTGCCTAGTCGTAGTTGATTTTGAGGACCCCAATGGGTACATTCGTGTTTGGTTGCGAGGCTCCTTGCAGATTTAGTTGTTTCTTTGTACTTCCCTTTTTGTTTGGCTTATTTTCTTGTTGCACCTTGTTTTTGTACATTATCTGTTTTTTCTAATAATATTTTTTGACCACTGCTAAAAAAAAATGATTTTTCTTTTCAATCCCCATCCCACTGATATTGTATTTGGTTTCCTCCCAGACTACTTTACCCTGTAAGGGCAGAAATATTGTAGTTTTATTGTCCCTTCTTTATGTTTTGATCTTTGACTTTAATGGAAATTTCTCTTTCATAATAAACAAAGAAAAATCATTTCCTATTATTGTTTCCTTTTCATGCAACATAATTCCTCTCTTTATGAATTGATCATTGATAATTGCAAGCAGGTGCTATTGAGAAGTGGTCGCAGCCCAGCGGAAGCTCTTATGATTCTTGTACCAGAGGCATATAAGAATCATCCAACACTGTCAATAAAGTACCCAGAGGTAAAGTTGCACTTTATCATTGGTGTAAACAACCAAGTAATCTATTTTAGTTCTTTAACAATTGTCAAATATGATAATCATGGGAAGTGATTTCTTATTACTACTATATTTGATTTAAATGGTGGAATGCTTATACGTTTCCTTATAACTTCTTTTCTCCAATCCAATTTCCTTCAAGCAATTAGTTGTCAACCAGTTTTATTTGCTAACATGTAATATATCTCACAGGTTATTGACTTCTACAACTATTACAAGGGGCAGATGGAGGCCTGGGATGGTCCTGCTTTACTTTTATTTAGGTAACTTATTGAGTATTGCCACTTTTTACTCGCTATGTATCTGTATTTATAAACCATGCAATAGTTTCTTGTTCGAGAGAAAGTAGATTCTGTACGCATTTGATTTAGTTTTATATCATGCTGAACATTGGTGTGTTGCATGGCTAAAATTGCATGGACATTCTAAACATGCTATAAAGGGGAAATACGCTTATACTATTGAAATTGATTGATATTGTCCGAATACTATCAATATTTTGAAAGAACCCTGGATACCATTTGACCCCCTTTTTGCTACACCTATGCAATCACTTTTAAATCCATTTATATCTAATTTAAAAATAAAAGAATATTGTCTGATGCTCTTTGTTTATAGACACTAACCCATTTCTACCCTCTTTCATCTTCTCCCCAATAAGGACAAAACAAGAACCCAACACACTCCCATCTTCTTCATTGATAAATCATCCTTTTCTTTTCATTCTGCTTGCTTATGGCTTATAGGTGCTGCACGCTTTTTGCCTTTTCTTTTACCTTATCATCTTGATAAGGTTATTTTTGTATGTTTATCTGTTGTTTTCTTTACTTTTGTCTGGTTTTAATAAAATTCCTTTTATTGACTGCTCAACAGAAAAAAATCCTCTTCTTCTTCTTCAACTCCTCGACACATACCTGACAATTAGCACCCAATCTTCGACCCACCATCTCCATCATCCACATCATGTGCCCTCTACTCCAGTAAGTTCGAAAATTTGAGCCATTGCTTGAGGAGCTTGTGGTTGGAGGTAGGACTTGGTATCCATTGATGATTTGGATTGTGTTGTGTACTTGTGTGTGTTTTGTTGTGGCTTGTGGAATTCGAATAGAGGACGTGGAGATCAATTAAGAATTCATGGCTTTGAGGTAGGGTTTGGGAAAAACAGAGGGAGGTAGTGGAGTGGGATATTGATGGAGTGGTATAAGGGTGGTTGAGTAGAGGCAGATTAGTCATTTATGGGCTCTGGGTAGACTTACAACTTGTTATTGTTGGGATTTAATTAAGCATTTGACATGATGGCATAAATGTAATATTTTTTTCAAAAATTCGATAATATTTGCATAGTATTGCCCATTTTGGATGATAGAGATGTAATTCCCCCATTTGTGAACGCAATACAACTTTTTGCCAGCTAGTCTTGACCTTATAATATTTAAGACTGAAAATAACCCTGTTGACATAAGTTGTTTCACCATGAAGTTTCTTAAAATATTTCCCCATTTTTTGAACGTAGTCCAACTTTTTTGCCAACTAGTATTGACCATATAAATTTTAACATTGAAAATATCCTGGTTGGCATAAGTTGATTGATCTTAACATTTCTTAAAATATTTGTTTGAATCGATCGATATGTTTTCCAACTATAAAAAAAAAAAAACTTTGTACCCTGATCATTTGGCTGGTGGCCACAACTCAAAACAACATTTCACCGTTTCACTAATTGTATGTCTTCATTTGATCTACCTGCAATATAGTGATGGAAAAACTGTTGGTGCTTGTCTTGATCGCAATGGGCTTCGTCCTGCTCGATATTGGCGTACAATAGACAACATAGTCTATGTTGCATCAGAGGTACTTATTAGTTTTATATGTTGCTTTCTACTTGTGTTTATGTACGTTTTTTTTTTAAGTTTCTATGGCCATGTAATCATTGTTTTTAAGTTTATATATCATTAGTTTGTTTGTCATATAAGATGTAAGTATTTTTGTGTTGCAAACTATTCTTTGTCAAGTATGGCTACTGTAAATTCCCATAGTTTTAGAAAGGTGCTTTTCTAGATATACAATCTATATGATTTTTATTAAGGCGCCTACCTAGGCTCCAAGGCGCGATACTGCTGGGCATTTCAATGCCCAACCAATTTTATAAATTAACGAATCCTTGTCTTTGGGATCCACATCTAACGAGGACTTGACTAACAAAAAATAAAATAAGGGGAGAGCAGCAGACCTTCCCCTACTCTCACACACAAACCCCCACCTTCCCGCCCCCTCTCAACGATTGCCCTTCTTACATCCTCCACTCTTACAACGTCTAACCTTCCCTCCTTCCGGTGGTCTCTTCCTTCTTATTTGGTGGTGATCTCTGGCGAGCGATTCCGAAGATTCTAAATCTTCTCTATTCTACTGTCTTCTCCCTATTTCAAGGCAAACCTTGGTTGAATGTTCATTTTTTTAACTTTTGTTATTATTATTTTGCTGTTTTAAAATAAGATTCATGTCTATTAACTTGAATTTTACATGAGTATTGATGTTTTTACTTCTGTTCCATTTTGATGTTGTCTTGTAGTCCATATCTTTCGATTATTTGTTGTTTTCCCATGCTAAAAGGGATACTCTATCAATAATTTGATTCTTTTACATATATGGTATATTCATATATTATTTGTTGTTTTCCATGCTAAAAGAGTAGATATTTTACAATTAAGATTCTCATTTGGCCCTTTTTTTTTGTGTTATTCAGAATTTGACTAAGAGTCTAAGACTAGTTGTTATTCTCTTCTATTTTGGTTTTATTAAGACTTACTGTTTTTGTTATTGTCTTTTATTTCGATGCTCATGTGTATCTTTTATATTGATGGTTTGATGTTAACATTTTCTCTCATGGTCTTAATCTCATTTTCTCATTATATTTTATTGTTACCTTGTCATTTTGTAAAAATATTCCAATGTTATTTAGGACTTATTTGAGTTTAGAATAGATATATCAATGCATAACTGCATATTATAATAGGAAAATTATCAAATGCAGTTCTACAGTCAGACCACACCAGATAATTCCCCTATTATAATATGAAAATCTCTTTTTTTGAATGGTAGAAGGCAGATTTCATTAAAACCAAAATCAGAAAAGTACATTGAAGATCTACCAATCTGGTAAGATCAGAACATAAAAACAAAAGAAGGTTTCACAAGTGGAGCCATGGAAAACGGAAAAAACATGAGCAAAGGAAGAAACAAAATTCCCTACAACAAAGTCTCAAAGTGAAACAGGACCCTCAAGCAATGCAGCAATCTCCCTATTGTTGAGTGAATTTTCTTAGGGTATAAAAGCAGACCATGCTATCAGCAACTTAAAAACCTACTTGCATTTGATGTTATAGCAGAACTCCCCATCAAAGACCCTTTTATTTTGTTCCAACCATCTCAACCACCATGTGACATGGTAGCATAAGCCTCACCACCTGTTGTTTTCCAACAAAACTTATATGATGACACCAGCTCTTCACAAACTCCTTGTTGAAGACCTTTACCGAATGGTAATGGGAAAAACCTATAGAAATCTTGTTCACAAGCACCAATCCTTTTCTTGTGGTTGAAATTTTTGGAATCCAAGAGATCCATTTATCATGGAACCCATTAGTCCATAACGCTGAAGTTACCTCAAAAGACGAAGACACCTCCAATGACTTATCCATTTAGCTTAATAACAGATTCTGCGTATAGTTTGTTAGGGACAATCTTTAAATTCAAATAAAGTTAGATGACATGTTATCCTTGACAGTTAAATGTCTAATACATATATATTAAGGAATCATGGCCTGCTATGACTGAACATAACTGAGAATTAACTATAGCTGTGCAGAATGATTCTTGATAAATGTTTGTTTGCGTAATTGTTTTTTTTTAAATAATTAAACTTCACAGAGACTGGCATTCTTATTTTTTTTTTTATGCCATATTGATAAGATTGTTTATGTCATGTGGCTAATTCTGATTAAGTAGAACTAGAAAATAAAAACCGTTAGTATTACAAAATCATCAGAATAAGGTGCTAGTGAATAAAGGAAGGGCTAGAACACGCACAAAACCTGACATACCTTTTGCATGCATTATCTTATGAGTTATTGACAAGACTTGGATTGTTCATGCTTAGTTATCTGTGTCTTATACTAGACATGGAAATTAACCATGAATTATATTAGTTGACAACTTCAAATTGAGCATCGACTTTCTGTTTTAACCCTGTCTTGGTTGATTTTTTCATATCACTTCTTCCACTGTTAATTGTCAGGTTGGTGTACTACCAATGGATGAATCAAAGGTCATAATGAAAGGTCGTCTGGGTCCAGGAATGATGATAACAGTTGATCTACAGACTGGACAGGTTTGATATTACCTCACTTTCTTTTTTCAGTATCAACTTTTACATATGTATTATAAGTCAATACAAATAATATTCCAAGTGGATCTCCTTAACACATGGCTTTTTAGGAATGGATATACAGTTTAGAATTGTCCTTGATTAGGAATACTGCCATCCAAGTTTATGTCATTTTGAATCTATGCACTTCTGATGTATGCACTCTGCCGAAGATTCCTGAAAAATATAATGGGGATATCTCTAAAAACTGAATTCTGGACATTTCTGATTTTTTTGAACGGTATGTGCAGCTTATACTATGGTTTATGGGTTGTTGTAAATCCACTACAATGCCTGATCCAAAGTTTTCAAGGTGAAAGATGGCAGCATGATAACAGGCCTTTAAATACCCTGAAATGTTGTGCTGACTGAGAAAATATTTTATATTATATCACCACCAAGCCCTATCTAAACCAGAACCAAATGCAGAGTCCAATATACTAATCTCAATTCTCAATTAAATTGGCAAAAATAATATGAACAATGTATCATAGTTAATGATAATACTATAAAAAATAAAAAGCATGATTGAATTGTTGGACTAATTGCTGTTGGAATTTGCTTGTTGAGCAAGTAATTATAGCTAATAAATGCTAATAGAAAACGGAGAAGGTAATAGGATAAAGAAGAAAACCATTGACTAGATGTCAATGTCGGAACTTGACATTGTCAAAAGCCAAACTTATCAAATTATGTTTCTACAAACCAGCAAGGCCACACATATCATATATTACCATGACTAACCTATGCCATTTAACACAACTAAAAGTACGAAAGAAGTAACAAAGCTCGAGTGCCCAAAATATTGCACCACTTCCCAAGGAAAGTGTGAAGGGAGTCTACAGTGACTCCCAACTACATGTAAATATCCAAATTAGAGCTTAATCTGTACTTGCCAAAGATTTAGAAGCAAAATGTGAGTCCTACATAGTGGTACTCAGTATGCTACATCTACAACATGGAGTATCCCCATGCTTCCACCCCATTACATGTTTTGGGAATGATCTAGTGCAGTCCGCCCACAGATCACACCAGACACAGAGGAGGTGGGCGGTGAGGGTGGGGGGCGAGGGCGGTGGTTCGCCCACATTTGATAATTTTTGTATATATTAATATGCACTTATTATTTGCACTTTCAAGGATGATACTAATCTACCTATGAAGAGAGTTGGGGAGAAAAGAGAATTAAATTCTGTTAAGGATGTAAAGTTACGTATATATAGGAAGATTAAATATCTTAGACAAATGGATATCCAATAACCTGTTTAACCATAAAGAAGTAACACACACATAAGTAACTCTAACATTACCATTTATATTACATAGAAGAAAGCATCATTGCATCAAACATATGAAATCATCTTTGAAAAATTCGTAATAATCAAGTTACATTTACCCCTTACTATCAAAAAAACGGAAAAAAGGTTGTTTAAATGCCATTTAAATGTTTTTTTATACGACATCGTTTCATTTTACACTTAGATGGCCTTTAAATGGATTGAGTTTAAATGACTAGAGGTGCAAAAGGCATTTTGTTCATAAGATAAGTGGTTGTAAGCACTGTATTAGACCACAACTACTTTGGGACATGCATATAAGCCATGAGAGTACGAGTAACATTTAATATATGCTTATGCTTACGTTTTGTAATCCCATTTTACTGTGAAGTGTGTGGACAAGATGTCTGATATATAATACCTAAAGAAGCACAATATGAAGTAACCTTTGACTGAACAAACTCAAGAGTATTATCAGTGTGCAGAAATTTCGAAATAACATCAAAATGATTTTTTATTTCAGCCAAAAAAGTTTTGAGTATATCATAAACATGACTAGGATCTTTAAGCAAATATATCCAGAATGCTTTAGAAAAATCATCAACAAAGACTATGTAATACCTATGAGCTGACATAGACTGGACTCTAGACGGACCCTAGATATCACAATGATCCAACTTGAATGTAGTAGTACTCGACACAAGACGTAATCTTTTAAACGAAGCACGATGGTATTTACCTAACTGACATGATTGACAATCAAACTGTGAAACTGAATACTAAGATAAGGCCTATTAAAGCTTCTGATAAAATGGATGACCCAACCGATAGTGCCATAAGGAAGAAAACTCAGAAACAGATGCTACAGAAGTTAATCCTTGAGGGATATCATCACGAACCAATAAGTACACTCTCTTTCCTCGCTCACGGCCCAAATCAATCCTCTTCCTCTTTGCAAATCCTGAAATGTACAATAGAAAGGAAAAAATGTGACACAATAATTTAATTATTTTGTAATTGCACTGATGGACAACAAATTTACTGGAAAATCAGGAACAAAAAGAATATTTTCAAGTGATATTTGTGAAGAGACTTGTACCATCCCCTTACCTGAAACAGGACACGTTCGGCCATCAGCAATTGTCACAAATCGAAACTCAGGTAACTGAGATAAACGGGTAAACAAACTATGTGTACCTACGAGAAGGCATCAAAATTGATAATCTAAGAGGAGCCTTTAGATGCAAAGTGGACACTAGTACCTGAGGAGTTAGCGTAGGTAGCCGTGGCAGTAGAGTTTGTGACCTTTAGTTGCTGAAGTCTCTCATAGTTTGCCTATGAAACTGTGAAGGTTTGTTTCTCCATAGTAACTACAACAGTGGTAGATCTATAGTAACATTTGTCGTCTGTGGTCGGTCAATTAAATCCCAACACTTCTCAATTCTGTGCCTCAATCGTCCGCAATGTGCACATCGTGGACGTCTACCTACCTCACCTTGAGAACCACACAACCTTTAGCTGTTGGAGTCTCTCATAGTTTGCTTATGAAATTGTGAAGGTTTGTTCCTCCGTAGTAACTACAGCAGTGGTAGATTCTGTGATAACATTTGTCGTCTGTGGTCGGTCAACTAAATCCCAACACTTCTCAATTCTGTACCTCAATTGTCCGTAATGTGCACATCGTGGACGTCCACCTGTCTCACCTCGAGAGCCGCCACAACCTTGACTCCGTGTAACTGCTATGGCGGACGGTGTTGACACTGTAGAAGATGTAGTAGTGCAAACTCGAAGGACCTTTGCATAGGTATTTTGTAAGTTTGAAATACTGTCAGCACCCAACACCTGACCTGATCTAATAACTGATATGGGTTCAGGCTAGCAAGGTATGCTGCACCTGTCAACTCCTCCCTGTACTGGCGTAGTCTCGTAATGTCCAATGTCAGGGGCTGATACACATCTATCTCATCTATGAGGGTACGAAGGTAGGTGAAGTGTTCCTGAAATCTCTTTAACAGAGAGTGAATAGTTGCTTATATAGCTTATATACACGAGAGATGTTATTCTCATGGCCATATGTGAAGCGAAGTGTGTCCCATATCTTCTTTGTAGGTCACAATAATATGACTCCCTGTGCAACTGAGGACTCCATGTTATTAGCCATTCATGTAATAACTACGGCATTATTAGCTAACCAATCTTCATACATGTCAGACTTGATATTGGAAGGTGGATGTGTGAGGTGTTTCAACTTTCTATGTGCCAAAACAAATGTTTCGAAGTTCTATGATCATAAAATATAGTTGGGGTCAGAGAGCTTCTCAGAGGTATCACTCATATGTTTAACAAAGAAATCATTGAAGGCCATCATGACTGAAATTTAACGACAAATAGCCAATATATGGTCTGAAAAAGATAGATTGTGAGTCGGACTACTCACCAAGACGTATGGATGTGACGTATCCACACACAACGAAGACTGGAGGCTTGGATAAGACCTAGAACATGGTTTAATCTGTCAAACCACCGTATGGGAAGGATTAAACTGCCTTATAAGACAATCAGGAGGGAAGAATGGGCATCACTTGTGGCTAGACATGCGTCGGTGACCCCTGGATAGCGTCGACGGTGGCATGAAAGGCCTGGACATTGCCGGCAGTGGGTTTGGATGGCCTGGGAGGTGACGTCGATAGCTGGGAAGGCTTGAGGATGTGACGTCGGCGGCTGAGGAGGGCTGGGGAGGGTCGGACGACAGCGGAAGGGGCAGCCAAAGGTGTCTCAAGCGGCGACAGGCTGGTGGCTGGTCGATGGAAGATAGGGTAGAATTTTTAAGGTAGTTTTCTGTGCTTTGGTACCATGTGAAGAGAGTTGGGGAGAAAAGATAATTAAATTTTATTAAGGATGTGAAGTTACATATATATAAGGAGATTAGATACCTTAGACAAATGGATATCTAATAACCCGTTTAACCATAAAGAAGTAACAAACACATAATTAACTCTAGCATTAACATTTATATTACATAGAGGAAAGCGTCATTGCATCAAACATATGAAATCATCCTTGAACAATTCGTAATAATTAAGTTACATTTACTCCTTACTGTCCAAAAAACGGAAAAAGGTTGTTTAAATGCCATTTAAATGTTTTTTTATACGACATCATTTCATTTTACACTTATATGGTCTTTAAATAGATTGAGTTTAAATGATCATTTAAATGGACCATGGGTTCAGTCTATTTAAATGGCCGTTTTTCAGTAAAAAAAAACCATTTTAACCGATTTTTTGGTAGTATGATGTTGACTTGTTGTCATTGATATAATGTTATTATCTTGCTATTTGGTTGTTTACTTATGTATGTTACTTATTTAGTTATTTAATTTATATATTTGAATTAAATTTGTTGTGGTTGAATGGTAATTATACACTCATGGTTGAATGGTAATTATACTTATTAAATTAGTTGTGTTTGTATGATAATTTTATATATTGAGGTAATTTGATGAATGTTGTCGATTGCATGCATGTCATTATTTTATTTTTACTTTTATTAGTTTCAACAATCTTTTCATTAAATGTTGGTTTAAACCCCTATTTTTTCAAGAAGACATTTAGAAACTCAATCCAAATAAAGGCCAATTTTCCGTTTTTTACAAGAATAAGGTAGGATGATTTATTTATCAAATAAAAAACATCCAAGAAAGCAGAGTACAAAGAAAATTAAAGAAAATAAAAATGCATAAAAGCTACACCTCCTACAAAACTACAGAAAGGCCTCACCCTTTCCCCAAGAAAAAAACTACCCAAAGCGACAATTGATTCCAGATAGCAGGCCTGATGATTAAAAAGGAATCCCATTTCTATGTCTACAGATCGCCCAACTAGTGGCATGCATTCCCATTAAGAATTGTTGCTTTACTCTTGATGTCTTTCCTTTCGTTATATCTTGCATAGCATGTGACATTTGTTTCAGATTTGAACCAAAGCTTTCTTCAGCAATGAATAAAGGAAGCATACAAACCCAAACCTTCCCACTATTTTCACATTGAACAAATAAATGTTTAACAGTTTCCCTTTCTATACCATAGAAACAGCAGAATTTTGATCTTAGATGGGGACTTCCACTTCCACATAACTTTGTACCTTTGTTACCTTTCTACCATGCTTGAAGGCATGATTAAATAGCAACTTCTCATGGAGAATTTGCCACATAAAACTTTGTTTGCATTCCAGAATGGACAAGAGATGGGCCACCTCTTCCATTTCATGTGATTGAAGCCTGCGCCTCAAATTGAAGTTCCAATTCCATTGATCTTAGACCTTCCCCCCACCTCTACTACAGATGCCAGTGGTGTTCTAGTTAACACACAAATAGATGAGAATTCTTCACAGAAAGGGAACCCTGGATACCATTTAGACATGAATCTCTTCATAATATCTTGTCTTCTTCCAAAATCTTGACTTCTTCCTGTTATGAATCTCGAACTCACCTGAGCTTCAAACTCTACTTTCTATTGGTACACATTCTTCCAAACCAAGAGAAGTTCCTGATCGATGCAGATCCATCCTCATAATATAGGCTTTGAATAATCTTCACCCACAAGATTTTTGTCTACATTCCCATTTCCATAGCCATTTAGACAACAAAGCTATGCTGAATTCCTTCAATCTTCGACTCCCAACCTACCAAACTCAAAAGGTTGAAAGACCTCTTGCAAACTAACCAAATGCACTCCTTTGTACTCCTTCCTCGCCATAGCTATTTTCTAAACCATTTTTTTTCTGAACTTATTTTTTAATGCTTGAACAACACCTTGAGGCAATAAGAGAATCCCCATATAAAAGACTGGGATGCTTGCATGGATGCTCTTCAATAGAACCAATCTACCACCAAAATTAATATATTTCTTGCCAACCTCTTCAAGTTTTCTGTGAACTTTATCACTTAATGGTCTCCATTCTGCCTTTTTGGTCTTCTCGTTCTTAAAGGTAACCCACGACGGTTCATCGGAAGTAATTCCACTTTGCTGTTCATGAACTATGTGAGTTCCTGAATGACCTCCTCTCTCACGTGGACCCCCATGAGTGAACTCTTTTCGAAATTAGTCTTCAATTCCGAGATCATCTCAAAATTCCTCAGCAAGAACTTGAGTTTGCAGATTTGAACTTTAGATGCTTCATAGAACATTAGTGTATCATCAGTGTATTGTAGTAACAATACATTCACCTTCTGTTTCCCCATTATCCAACCTTGTCTTTTTTTTTCGAGCAATCAAAGTGAAATAATTTTATTTCATAAATAACACAATACACTAACGGACAAGCCTTATCAAGGACAAAAGCGCCAAAAAGAAAAAAAACAACGGACAATCAAAACAAGGAAAACAACAAAATCAAATCAAACATCAACACATCAGTGCATCAGTGCATCAGTGCCATAGGGTATCCTATCACAAAGCCACCAAAGTTCCCAGCCATGCAGCAGTCCTTGCATCTGTATCCGTCTCACTAGCATAGGGATTCGACCATTCAATAGCCAATTTGAAAACACCCTCCTTCCACTCTTGTTGGTTGGTAGAAATATCCTGAAAAATTCTTCTATTACATTCTAACCATCGGGCCCACCATATGGCATGAGGAAACATTTTCCAAGCCACCCAGTTCCTTCGACTCATGCCCCTCTCACCCATCCACAACACCCAAAAACTGTCAATTTCAGTTTAATTGAGGTTTTGCTACCATGCACAAATAGAGGAACACCTAAAAAACAGGTGCCACCAATCTTCCTCTTCACATTGGTAGAAGGATCATCCACTTATTAGTTGAAACCACAATACTTCAATGCCACTTCCGTCAAAACTTTCCATGTAAAATTTGCCAAGAAAAAAATTGAATCATCATTTACTCTCACGTACCAAATGAATTTCATGCATTCAATCCTTGTGCCACCACCTATAATAACCTAAAACAAAGATTTGACAGAGAATTTACAATTCTTACCCCACAGTCAAATCTGGAAGTTCTACATCTTTCCTGGATGTATGATAGTTCTGATGCATATCCTAAAATTTTCACAATAACCCCTCTTATAAACAATTTGACAAACTTACTATAACTTTCTAATATTACACTTTAGTACATATTCACACAAACACAAACTAGCTAATAACAAAAGCTGAAACATCACACTAGAGGATTGTTCAATGACTGGATGCTGCTAGTTTGTTGTGTTGGGGTCGGAAAAATGTGGATAAATGGAGAAATTAAGGGATTGGAGATGCTTTAAATCCTTTGGTGTTAAAGTGAGAGGAGAAGTAGAAAAACATTAGAGATGCTTCAAATCTTGCTGAGGATGCTTCAGACATTGTCATCTGATTCCTCAAGTCAGTCTTAGAGAGCTGAAAGAGAGGAGCAGCTATGAGAGAGACAGGGAGAGGAGGAGAGGGCCTCAGAATTTCCCTGATTACCTGATCATATAAGGTTTCCTTAGTCTGGAGCTGGTGATGAGAATAATGCATGAACAGTATTGTGCTATTCAGTTTTTCATTTGATTTTCTTATATACATATGAGCTTGTCAATGAGTGGTTTTTTCATCAACTCTTTGTGATTCCTGAGGAAAAAAGTTAGTTTTAAGTTATTTATTGTCTTCTTTGAACTGCTTTATATAATATTCAATACATTGTTTCTTGATAGATTGTATATAATGTCTTATTTGAGGGTCATCAAACTTTATTTGGTTCAATTCTAAATTTTCTTGTTTGTAGGTCTATGAAAACACAGATATTAAAAAGAAAGTGGCAGAATCAAATCCATATGGGAAGTGGTTGACTGATAGCATGCGCACTTTGAAACCTGTAAATTTCCTTTCAGCAGCAATGATGGACAATGAAACAATCTTAAGACAACAACAGTAAGATTTATGTGCTTATTTATTTTAGTAAGTGTTTGTTGCCGTTAAACTCTAGCCAGAATCAGCAGGAGAGAGTATACAAAAATACCATTTGTTTGAACTTTTAAGCTTAAATGTGAACTAGTCAACAAAATGAATCATACTTCCACAGTTCCATTCCAGAATGAACGTCTTTCTTCATATTAGGTTTATCATCATTGCAACTTTCTTGACGTTTTCTCCCTAGGTGATGCTATTTTCCAAAAATAATTTGCAGAAAATTAATCGATGGACATGGTTTAATGCAGCTGCTTTGAGATTAGTTCAAGTGTTTTCTCTCTATATATCTCATATCATTTATTTGTTTTCCTATGTACCATTCTGTGAATCTAGCATAGTCAGTTGTTGCTTCCAACACTGGTACCCCTTCAAAACATTTTCTTGCCTTGTTCCGTCATACTCGAAGGCCTCCATGCTTTCCATGGCCTTGTTTGAACTCTAATGCAATATTACTATTATCGTTTTATGATTGCAAGAGATAATGTGATCAGTTCTTTTTGTTGCTACTTATTTCATATTCTGTTTCTTTCTCTGTTCTTTTAGAGCATTTGGGTACTCAAGTGAGGATGTTCAGATGGTAATTGAAACAATGGCTTCACAAGGAAAGGAACCGACATTTTGCATGGGTGATGATATACCATTAGCTGCGCTATCACAGAAGCCACATATGATTTATGACTATTTCAAGCAACGATTTGCCCAGGTGATTGTTATTTTTGTTGTCTTTTTATAATTATTTGCCAAGTAATTATATGTGTTGAAATATAGACATCTAACTCAAAACCAATTAATAATAAGTGAAGGAGTTTATTTATATATAACCACAAGTTTTAGTTCTCACTTTTTCAATGTGAAACTATTCCAACACTTCTCCTCACTTGTGGCTTATTTTTGGTCTAACAAGTGTTTCTTTTTAAAAATGGGTGCATGTGTGTAGATTTGGATCTATTTAGACTTCTTTTGGCTTAATTTCATGTTCAAATATGGACATCCAACTCAAAATCAATTGGTAATGAGTGGAAGGATCTATCTATATATAATTATAAGTTCCAGTCCTCACTTTTTTAATGTTAGACTATTCCAACAGTATGAATTTTTTTTTTATGATAATCTTAATCAAAATGAAGTAATTTTAGATCATTTGTGAATGAGGAAAAAGTGACTGATCGTGTACGATTCATCACTGATTTTGAAGTACTTGGCAATCTATGAGGATTTTCGCTCGTGAATGAAAATGGAATTGCTTTCTCTATTATCTTCACTTATATATATATATATATATATATATATATATATATATATATATCCT
>JAMKQA010078648.1:0-12445 GCA_024699735.1 Posidonia australis | reverse complement strand
AGCATTTCTTTTAATATTTGTATATAATAAGTTTCATACCAATCAAAGAAGTATATATTTTTCTTTAATTCTTCCATTTGTCCATACCATTGGCTTCGGATATTTGCCTTTTCTTCTTGATTAAAGTTTCCTAGAAACCACTTCTTTTTTATTTATTTTTTCTATGAGTTAAAATCTTTTCGTAATAAGTCTTTGTCTATTTTAAACTTATCTTCTTTGTGTAAGCTTAGCATATTAACAGAGAAATCTGCTTCAGAAGGCTCATAGTTTTCTTGATATGTAGCAAAAGTTAAGCCTATTGGTCTAGAGATAGGTTTTTCAAATGAAACAGAAGACATTGGTGTATTAGAAGATATATATTTGTTTATAGTCATTCTTCTTGATGTAGAAAAATTGATTTCTACATCACCATTTGGATATTCTACTATGTTTTGTAATTTTTACTTTTTAAAGGTTTTGGTGGTATGGCCTGATTTAGTGTCCAGTTCTCAGGAAGTTTTATCTCTTCCCATTTAAGAGCTTTTGGTATAACCGTATTATTTTTTGAGTTTGTTAAAAACAGAGTTGTTACTCCTTTTTCAGTAGTGACTCTAGCTTGGGGAGTTATGGTATTCATAACCTTAAAGCATACTCTATAAGATATTGCTATGTTTTCAGATGAGGGATTCATATTGAACCCTTGTGTTTGAAGGTTTAAAATTAGAACCTTCAAGAGTCCTGGATCAGATAAGGATATAGAAAAATTAGGAAAAGCATTGAAAAACACAGATCCATCATTGAGAGTGGACTGAACTAGTCCCAGAAGAGAATCTGAGAATTTTAGATGTCTACAGTCTCTAAGACAGATAAGGATGGATGTATTTAATCCATTTTTAGTGAGTATTTTGGCAGAAATTTGAACAAGACCAATATGTAAATAATGATATTTTTCTTTATTGTGGATCATTTCAAGATCTTTGTTTGTCAATAATTGTAAATTTTCAGCAGTTGAGGTTATCGAGACAGTTCTTTCTATTGTTTTTATATGATAGTCCGTTGTTAATTTAAAAGTTCCTCTAGAATAAATTTCCTTTGTGGGTACCTTAGGTATTTTCCAATTCAAAAGACTTTGATCTAAGTTTTCATAGTTTAAGTGTTCACTATTTTTGATACTAAGAGTCCTTACTTGGGATGGAGATCTAGAGCTAGATGCTTCACCAGTAGATAGATTTCTAAGTTTAGACATTATGAAGGAAGGTAGTAACAAGAGTGGCCCGTCAATAGAAAATAGCTCACACAAACCCCCAACAAACAGAATGGGAAAAACAGAGCACCTGCGACAAGAGGCCTCGGTCCTCAAGATACTAATATCCTTATAACGTTAAAGATAAAAATCTAAGTACAAAAGAAACAAACGTGGCTCTGACACCACTCAGGACAGGATCGCGTATTACTTAGTTTTGCAATATTATAGATAAACAGAGTCTAAGATAGAAGAGGAACAAAGTCTAACATATATTCTTACAAACAAACAGAATTTATTTAATAACACACTTACAGAGCTTGTTTGCAAGTAGCACACACAGGAAGGAACTTCAAATACTCGCATGCAAGAACAAAAGAGAGAGAGAGAGAGAGAGAGCTGGATATTACACTACTGCTAATGCCACTGCTCTCCCTACAAACATTCTTATATAGAGATAGTAGGAAAGAAAACGACAAAGGCTTCAAGATTCGCAATCCTCATAGTGGATTTGGGAATCATGAAGATAATTGGTGGATGCTGCTTTAAGTAGTGGATGCTACTTTATCTTGCTTTTTCTTTAACGATTCTTCAGCTTTGCTTTGCCTTTATGTCACCTCATTTTCTCTTTTGTTAAAGAGAAAGAAGGGAAGGAAAGAAAGGAAGTCGCAAGCACGAAATCAAACCATGCGACCTTCCACATCCACGTGACTCGTGCCACCAGGGACTTACCACCAAACCTCCACGGCCCATGAGAAACCCACAAAACTCCTATGAGGGCCAGTGCAACACCCGAACCACACAACGCTAAAAGACCAGAAATCCACAATCCAAGCGTCAGACACCACTGAGAGCGTGTCTCACGTTAGGCATTGGGACCTCTAAAATCTAACACGCATGAATTCACTTTAATTATCTAGCCAAAGCACCACTCCTCAAACCTGGATCGTTACAAGGCGGTTATAACTGATTCTTGGTTTCTTGATTTGACTAATCTTTGATTTCTTGGTTTTCCTTGGGATTCCTTGGAAATCCCTGTTCAATCTTGGGGCATATGATCTTTTGGCATGATTTGCCAAAAAAGCCCTTTCTTTGCAATTTGATCATTTCTCTCATATATTTCTGATTTTCATGATATTATGATTTGATTTGGATTTTCATCGCCTGAAGGCGTACATTAACAGGCTTAACAATGCCGACACAGACCTGAATGAGAATTATTTTCTCTTATTTGATTTTCTCAGATTTTCCCTAGTTTTTGCTGTTTTGCGTGATGCTTTCCGAACATTTATGATTTTTTATGATTTTTGTCATCGCCCAAGGACATACAGTAAAGCGGCATTTTCAATGCCTACATTGTCCCTTGAATTATTTTCCTTATCATTTCTCTTTATTCATTATTTCTTAGATATTTATCATGTTTTCGCATTCATCTTAGGCATGTGCATTAGGAATAGACAAGCATACACACACTAGTTCATGAGCAAGCGGTAAACCTTGAAAAATCGAATTCTTCGGGCGTATAGGAGTGTCTAACACCTCCCCCATATTTAACAAGAATCCTTACCCTTTCTCTGACCCGTAGTGATTTACGCACTACATCCATTAAGCACGGAGCATACATGTGTCTTTGCATTGATTTCTTTGGTTTTTTTTCTTTATGTTTGGTTTTCCTCGTCTTTCCATTAAAAGACTAGGTGGCGACTCCTTTTCCTTATCCTTTTTCCTATCCTTCTTTGGTGTTTCTAAGTCAAGTCTCCTTCCCTGAATTCACCATCTTCACCTTGACCATTTCAAGATTCTTTGTGTGTTTCCACGCACCAAGGAGTCGTGTAGGGTTTCCACCGACATGGTCATAGGAACTGGCGACTCTACATAACCTAGCGCATCCTTCCATCCATAGATGAATCTTTTGCTGTTTTCTTTGACAACGAGGACATGAGGTTGATCATTCTGCAAGGATTCACTAGAGGAATAGAATATCATCCGATTCGCGTGATGCGCCAATTCGGATACTGCCAAGACTCATTCATCTAGAGTCCCATGCCAGCTCGCTTTTAGTCCTACCCTCTGAGTTTGACGGGCATGACTGCTAAGCTGTCTAGTTTGCTTCAACACTATATCTAGTCTGACCGTGTTGCCCTGGCAAAGGGCTATGGATATACGACAGAGTACGAGGCTAAAATCTAGGAGACTTGGCCTATCAGTGAGTTCTTCCCGGGCCCACCTTTGTTCCCTGATGTGGGCAACTCAAAGAGGGCACGAAGCAACATGGATGTGTAGCTCTTTCGCTTTATTTCCTTTTGTACCCTTGTCTGTTCTGAACTTGAATAAATTCTAGTCATGTGCGACCACTCTTTAAAGCTGAAATTTCATTAAGACAATGCATCTTGCATGGTGGCCGTGCTCTATGCCATTGGGTTGATCTCAGAGAGAGCTGATTGAGTACCGAACCTTCGACATTAAGTGTCAGAGAGAGCTGATCGAGCGTCAACTCGCTCTTGAAGGCTCCAGGATAATCTCCTGCCCAGGGGTATCATGTTTACTTGCAAGAGTACTTGAAGAGACTATTAAGATCCCCTTCCCTGACTGGCACACTTTTAAGAGCAGCTTGTTTATATTTAGTAGGCAGCTGACATACCCCTGACTTAGGCATTAGAGGTTGTGACCAATTAGAGCAGTTGACATGTCCTTGGCCATAGTACTGGCTCAGTGTGTCTAATCATAAGACAACTGACATGCCCCTGGCTTAACATTAATAACCTTAACCAATAAGAGCAGCTTACATGCCTCTAGTTTAGGTGATGCCCTTCTGATCCTTTTAAACTAAAAGTAGTTGACATGCCGCTAGCTACAAGGATCGGACTAGGCTCTGCGATATTTCAGAATGATGCTTACAGGAAGAATGCATAAATGCTAAATGATTTGTGAGATCTTATTGGCACCCTTAGTATTGGAATGCTTATCTCCACATATATAAGGGAATGGTAGCTCCAACCCTCACGAGACTCTATCCATACTCCTAATTTTTAGGTGGCTCTCTAGAAATGTAATATTGTGCCTTGGGCTTCACTCCAAACCCCACAAGACTATATGCCTACTTTTATTCTATTTTCTTAATTCTTTTCTCCCTCATAGATGCGTGGGTTTACCCTATCCTTAGCATGGAGGTAATAGGTACCTAGTCTACTAGTGGGGAGCTGCTATTGTTAAAAGGGTTGGCTAAGCCCTTTGAGAATATGCTTTCTAGGCATTCACTCTGACTCCTCTCCAAGATAAGTTGCAAGGACAACGCTTCCCGACATGCCTCCCTCTATAGGGCTGACTTCTATCTGTGACTTCTGTTTTCTATTTTTTTTTATGCCCTTCCATAGATATATTTT
Organism: Posidonia australis; assembly: GCA_024699735.1. NCBI lineage: Eukaryota > Viridiplantae > Streptophyta > Magnoliopsida > Alismatales > Posidoniaceae > Posidonia > Posidonia australis. The sequence goes on along the minus strand of JAMKQA010078648.1, from coordinate 7,840 downwards.
ATTTTTTCCTCACACTCTCATTCTCAACCCTAACATTTTATCTCCCTCTTGGAAGTATATGTTCTTCAAGCGTCTTGGATACTTCGCCCAATCCACAATGAAATATGACTCCCTCACTCTCCAAGTTACTTGGATAGTATCTACGTGAGGAGGTGCTACACATTTCCAACACTGACAAGCTTATTCATCTTATTATCATCGGACTTCCATGCATGTGATGATGATGACAACTACATGCCTATAGATGCATGTGTTGATGGGAGTTAGTTAAGCATGTGCAAAGATGTAAGGCTACATGGATGCAGAAATCATTGATACAATGAATGCATGCATGCATAGAGTAAGAGGACAATGTTGCAGAGTGAGGACATGAGGTTTGCGATCACTGATAGTACTTCTTTAAGTAATATGAATTAACTGGCTTTGACTGTTCAATTTGATCCATGTCCTCCAGGATTACTGCTCCTCTAGAGAAGACCTGCTTGACAACGAACAGTCCTCACCAGTTGGGTCTGAACCTGCCACGACTATCAAGGAGATGTATAGCTCGCAAGACCAGGTCCCCCGGCAAGAAACTTCTAGGTCGGACTTTCTTTTGATAGGCTTTGGCCATCCGTTTCTGATAACATTGTGCATGATGCATAGCTTGCAATTTGTGCTCATCTATCAAGTTCAACTGAATAAAGTGGTCCTTGATCCACTCTGCTTCGCCCAATACTACTTCTTTCAAGACTCTGAGCGAGGGTATCTCTACCTCTATGGGCAGGATTGCTTCCATACCATAGACTAGAGAATATGGAATTGCTCCTGTTGAAGTTCAGACTGATGTTCTGTAAGCCCACAAAGCATATGGGAGCCTGTCATACTAGTCCTTATGAGTTTTCGCTATCTTTTTGAGAATCTTAGTTAGATTCTTATTGGCGGATTCCACAATCCCATTCATTTGAGGGCGATATAGAGAAGACCTATAATGCTTAATGTGGAGCTCCTGTAGGAAATCCTCAACTCTTTTGACTATGAAATTTGTCCCATTATCAGAGATAATTGAATGTAGGACCCTATATCGGGTGATGGTAATGTTCTTGATAAATTTTTTGGTCACCAAGGCTGTCACTATCTTGTAACAAGCTGTCTCCACCCATTTAGTAAAGTAATCAATAACTACTAGGATGTATTGGTGTCCGTTAGAAGCCGACATATGGATGGTTCCGATAACATCTATTCCCCATGTCGAGAAAGGCCAAGGCAAGGACATGTTGTGGAGCTACTGTAGAGGTGCCTGAATGAAGTTGCCATGGATCTGACAATTATGATATCTTCGCACAAACTGACAAAAGTTTGTCTCCATGGTTGACTAGAAATAGTCTTGTAACATTATCTTCTTGGCTAGTAACACTTCATTCATGTGCGGTCCACATGTCCCAGCATGCATTTGTAGCATTATTGTATCAGCCTCCTTTTTATCCAGACAGCGTAGAAACATATGGTTATAAGACCTTCTGCATGACCTGCTTCAAACACATATTTTGACGCCAGTCAAACAATAGTCTTTTTGTCTGCAACTGATGCATCTAGATGGTGGTTCCTGGTTTCTAAGAAGACCTTAATGTCATGGTATCATGGGAGCTCTTCTGTGGGGTTTCTAAGAAGACCTTAATGTCATGGTATCATGGGAGCTCTTCTGTGGGGTTTCTAAGAAGACCTTAATATCATGGTATCATGGTCTCGTACTCCACCACATTGTTGGTGCACACAAAGGTCAACTTTCGAGCTAGTGGAATCATCTGGCTTTGTGGTGTCTTCAACACTGCCCATGCCTTTTCTATTAACCACACCATCAAAGTAGAGATGCCACCGCTCTTTGTCACGGGGTCCTTCTGACTCATCCTTTTCCATGGTAAACAGTATATCCTCATCGGGGAACTGAATCTACAGGGGCTGATACTCTGTTAAAGGTAAATCTGCTAAGTGATCTGCCACAGCCTGTCCTTTCATAAACCTTTGAGTGACAAAAGTGATATCAAACTGAGATAAGAGCACCTGCCACTTGACACATCTACCCACCAACGTTGGCTTCTAGAAGAAGTATTTCATAGGTTCATGTCGGTACAACAGTAGAATAGAATATGTCATCATATAATGCTTTAGGCGTTGTATGGCCCAAACAAGGGATAAGCAGACCTTCTCGATTGTGGTATACTTAACTTCACAATCATTGAATTTCTTACTCAAGTAATAAATGACCCTTTCTTTATGGCCTGTTTCATCATGCTGACCTAGGACTGCATCCATTGAATGCTGTGATACTGACAAATAGAGCAATAGAGGACACCCTGGTGTCAAGGGAACTAGGATTGGTAGTCTTACCAAGAGCCTCTTAATCTTGTCAAAAGCTTCTTGGAACTCATCACTCCATTGGATCTGTGCATTCTTCCTCAAGAGCTTGAAGATCGACTCACAAATCGGTGTCAGATGGGCAATGAATCAGCTAATATACTGCAACCGCCCAATCAACCCTTGGACTTCCTTTTTTATTGTAAGGGGAGGCATCTCAATGATGGCTTTTAGCCTTGTTCGAATCTACCTCAATTCTCCTCTGACTAATGATATATCCCAGTAGTTTGCCTGATGATACCCCAAATACGCATTTGTTGGAGTTAAGCCGCAGTTGTATTTCCGCAAGCGATTGAATAATTTTCTCAAGCAAACAATGTGTTCTTCGAGCTCTTTTGACTTAGCTATCATATCATCCACATAGACCTCAATATCCTGGTGTATGAGGTCATGGAACAATACTATCATTGCCCTTTGATATGTGGCTCCGGCATTCTTCAGTCCGAATGGCCTGACCCTATAGTAAGATACTCCCCATGGGGTGATGAAGGATGTTTTCTCCATATCCTCCTCTGCCATTCTAATTTGATTGTAACTTAAGAATCCATCCATGAATGATAACATTTTATGTCCTGCAGTATTATCCACAAGTACATCGATGTGCGGGAGTGGAAAGTCATCCTTTGGGTTGGCCTTGTTTAGGTCTCTGTAATCAATACACATTCGAACTCGACCATCTTTCTTTGGTACTAGAACCACATTTGCTAACCACTCTGGGTAAAGGATGACTTTCACAAAATTGACCTTGTGCTGTTTCATTATTTCCTCTTTCAACTTCAATAGCCACTGCGATCGCCATCTACGCAACTTTTGTTTGACTGACTTTATGTTGCGTTTAAACGGCAATGTGTGCACCACTACCTCAACGTCTAACCCAACCATGTCATCATAGCTCCAAGCAAAAACATCTGCAAACTCTTGAAGAAGCTCAATAAGTTTTGCCCAGGCCTGCACTATGAGTCTGGCACCAATTCGCACTTCCTTGACATTTTTAGCAGTACCAATGTTTACTCACTCAGTTTCCTCTTCTACGTGCAAGTTTGGGCCTTCTGTATCATCATCATAAGGCTGAAAATCTGGTGCGTCATGGCCATCTTCATCTATTTCCACATCCTCCTCCTCTTCATATGCAATGAGCTCAGAAAGGACCTCTTGCTGGAAAGATGGATCCGTGACTTCAAAGGTACAAATTTGCTCAGCATTTTGCCCTTGACAACGTTTCAAAATGGTCACTGTTACTCTGGTCTTTTTGTAGGCACCTCTGACAATCTCAGATTCCAATGCTTCCAAACTTACAAGTGCACTTGGTTGTTCTACCTCCCCCACAACCCTATTGTGTGGACAATTATTTTTATTTTTCCAGTTTTCTCGGGTGGTATGTATAGTGTGCGTGACAGGTGGGCAGCTGTCCTTTGACTGACTGATGTGAGTGCTGTCGCCTGCATTCTCTCCTAAGTCTAGCTCAGGATCTTTTTTTTGGACCCCACTGCTCAAATGGGGTCGAAACTGGTAATACCAACTATACCCAACTCCCGGCTGATTGAAGATGAACCCCTCTAGTTTAGCATTCACTGGTTTGTCTTCCTCTAGGGCATGATGGTAAACTGACCCTGCGGGATTGTCTAATCTGCCATGCATTCTGGAATTACAGCTTTTCCCTTCCGGTGCATGAGTTCACTCTTTGTATCTTCCATCAGCGTTGCTAGCTACTCCTGGAACAGAATTTCCAAATCAATGAGCATACTGTCAACTTATGCCACTACAGCATCACCTTCCTCTTCATCGGAAGCATAATCTACATAGTATGCACTAGTGATCTCTCGTCGTTAAACGACAATTCCAGCTGATTTGACTGCGATTATGTCAATGTTGACTGATTTACTGGTGAAACTGCAGTTGAAACTGTCTTTGCTGAAACTGTAATTGCAACCAATTTTGAAGACGGCAACGCAAGCCTTGCTGCCCCTAGTGGAATGGTCATTATTGGACTTGTTATGCAATACACAACCTCATCCTCAGAATAGTAGTCCTTAACACATATCCATTCTGATCCACCGGTAGGCTCATTCTGCTCAGACTCTACAGCAACAAGATTCTGATTGGGATTTAAAAATCCTACACTGACAAAGTTAGTTAAATCCTATGGAATAAGGAGTTTCTGGAACTTACGATTCCTCAAGAACCTATCCTGTGGCTTCCATTTGTATCCCAGTCCTTCAAACTCTTGTCTTTTCCCCATGGCAATTGGCTCGGCGATTCCTTGGCTATTCCACCCAAGGGGTGCACTTTCTCGTACCCTCACCTTTGACAAAGATTCTCGACCATCACAAAAGGGTTGCCAAAAGCGGCCAAATGACTTGCATGCTCGAGAATCGAAATGAAATTGATAGGCTCGAAGCGGTCAACTTGGTTGAGCAAATCAGAAGGCTTGGGGTCAAAATGGACAGTTTGAGGAGCCAATGAGGAGACCTCCTTGACTTTCTCTTTTTCAAGATTTTCCGCCATTATAACAACAATGTCGTTGTTCCAACGTAACTTAATCATTCTATGAAGAGTTGAGGGGATAACCTAATGCTTGTGGAGCTAAGAGTGCCCAAGTAGGAGATTGAAGGATGGGTCGAGGTCGACAATGTAAAATTCTACCTCAAAATGGGCAGGACCAATGATCAAAGAAGTAACCAAAATCCCTAAAGCATCATGGTGCGTATTGTCAAATGTTGTCATTCCCGTTATAGTCGGGGTAATGTCCTCGGATTTGAATCCGATCTGACTTGCAGTTCGCAAGGGGCAAACATTTAAGCCGGTACCATTATCCACTAGAGTAAGAGGAATGCTGAAATTTGGAATTGCACCGTGATGAACAAGGGTTGATTGTGATTGGTCCCTGCGGGGGGTAATTCTGAACTAGAGAAAGAAATCACCTGTGACGCAGCTACCATTCCTACCATGTTTTCCAAGGCTGATGGTTGTATAGTTGGGGAAACATGAGAGGCTTTGAAAACTCAAAGGAAGGCCTCCCTATGTTCAACTGATGTATGGATTAGGTCCCAAATGGAAATATCCGCTTTAACTTTCTTTAATTAGGCCATGATGTCTGCTATAGGTGGGTCCTTTTTGGTAGTGCCGGGATTGGCTCTTGGAACTACTTCTTCAAGGACAAGATTGGGAATCTGGCTCTCTGGTTGGGATGATGAGGCAATTGGCTGGTTAGGCTCGCTAGTCAGAATCGAGGCCTTGTAGACCTGTTCTTACCGCATTACCTCAGCGCACATTTTCGTGACGTAACTGTAAGGCATGCGGTGAGTATCTTGTGCCAAGTTAATGACCACAGGTGTACGAGCCTTCAATTCCACTGCAACCAAGGCTGGTGTATTTGATGAGGTGGGTATTGGAGTTTTTTGGGTCAAGTCAGGCTTTGGATTAACTAGTAAATTGACCGATGATGAGGTGGATTGCATGATAGGTTTAATGGTTACGCGCCTCAATCTGGTAGTTAGCTAAATCATATTAATCATAGAGTTGGAAGCTTCAACAAAAGATTGATAAAGCCAGTAGGGAAAAAGATCTGAGATATCATAAATGAGAAGGGAAGAGTCAAACTGTGATGGTAGGAACCCAATAGATGAAACAAGATGGACTCCAAAAGTTCTGGTTGCATGCTCAGGCAAGGGTCGATTGACTATGTTGCTATGTGCAGATGATGTAGGAGAATGTAGTGTCGATGCAGATGGCGCAGGCTCTACCTCCTGTGTATTGATGAGGATGACCTTTTGGTCAATTAAGTCCTGAATGGTACTTCGGAGCATGAAACAGTTATTCATAGAGTGCCCCGCGACTTTGTAGTAACTGCAGTATAAATCCGCTTTAAACCACCGCAGAAGTGGATTTGGTGGTGGGAGAACTTCCAAAAGCTTCAAGAGTAACGCAACCTTGGGAAATACGCCACTCAGTGGCTCAACTAGAGGGGTATAATCTTTTTCAGGTCGTCGAGGTCGCCTTGATCCTGGGTTGTGCCCCTGCCTTGTTGGTGCTGGTTGGTATACTGGCTCAGCTATGGTGGTGATTTGTGATGTGTGCGGTGCCCTAGGTGTAGGGGTATAAACTACTTAATTCGGTACAGGCGAGCTCACCACATTAACCGGCACAACAGAAGCTCCTACATAAGCCATGGCATTCTTGACGGCGTCTTTCCTCTACGAATATCCGGTGTTAGATCCATTGTGAATTTCCACTTCCATTGCTGGTCCCTCCATTGTGGTTCGAAGCCATGGTCTGCTTGGAGAATGTCACTAATGCAGGAAAACTTCCGCTATGTAGTGAGCTCTCGACTCGGGTGCCAGCTGTGATCAAGGATGCAAAAGTGGAAATGGGCTGTATGCTTAGCATGGCCCCTGTGGTTGGCTGTGCCCCTCGGATTATCATTTCGATAGACTCTTCATCAGAGTGTCTATCGTGAACCTGTGAAGCGAAGGCTCACTAGCACCTGACATACTCCCCGAACGGCTCATGGGGCTTCTACCTAGTTGCGACTAGATCATCGCGCTTTGGGACCATGTGAAGATTGAAAGAATAGTGTTCTTGAAAAGCCTGGTTAAGGTCACTCCAGGTCTTAATAGTGGTCATATCCAGAGATGTGAACCACTTCAAAGTTGGACCTATGAGGCTCTTGTCAGCCTACGACTGAGCGAGATCACCACAATACGCCTTAAGATGTGAAACTGGGCAACCATTACCATTGTCTTTTTCAAATTCTGGGATATGAAAATTAGAAGAGAGTACAACCTCTGGAAAGTAACAAAGGTCCCAAAAGGTATAAGACTGGCGATCCCCGCCTTGCACTTATCGTAGTGTCCTTTCCAAATCGCTTAACCTAGTGAGTAGAGCATCTAGGGTCGTTGGTGATGTTGACTGTGCAGCTGGGGCAGGTCTCGCGTACACTGTGTTTATAGCACTCATGTTCTCCTCCAACTCTATCATCACACCATCTGGTGTCATGACTTGATGACCAACGTACCCGTGCGTGTGTGTGTAGGTGGTGGCATGTATGTTGGAGCCTGAAACTAATGTGGAGGTACAGGAGCGGCAATATGCTATGCTAATGTGATGTTGTGTGCGGGAGCAACAACTGCTGCACTGATATAGCCGGGTTTGCAGGTCGTTGTGCTCCTACCATCCCAAAAGGTTGGCCACCAGCAGATAGAGGAACATGTTGTGTATACAATGGTGATGATGCTAATGGTAGCGATGTGGCGCCTGTCGCCGTAGCAGCGAAGAGATATGTCACACCCCACATTTTTCGGAAAATCCCTTATGCATCTTAACAAGTATGGAAGCTGATATCTTCATTCTGTATTTTATAACTATAATTTTGTCATCATCAAAAAGGGGGAGATTGTTAGAAATATTAACATTAATTTTGATGATTATTCATTTGTGCTTATTTTCA
>JAMKQA010078647.1:0-24388 GCA_024699735.1 Posidonia australis | reverse complement strand
TGGAGAAATCATAGAAGACCGATTTTATCGGGCGTACGAGGGTGCCTAACACCTTCCTCGTGCGTAACAGGGATCCTTACCCACATCTTTTTGGTTTTCGCAGACTTGTCCTTATTGTTTTTTTGCATGATTTATCATGTATATAGTTTTCCTCGTCTTCCATAATAGGCTAGGTGGCGACTCCTGCATTTTGCATTTTATTTTGCTTTTTAGACGTGATTTTGCCGATCGATTTCGCATTCTTTTGCGGAATCTCCTCGCCGGCATGGTTACGGTAGCACATAGACTTTTTATAGCTGCTTGCAGATGGATTTACACTATCAAATATAAACCCAACAGGTCTGTGGACAAATACAAAGCTTATTTGTTTACTCATGGATTCACTCAAACTTTTGGTGTAAATCATGCTAAGACTTTTTCTCATATAGCTAGATTGAATGCTATTCGTGTTTTACTATCCATTGTGGCATCTTCATCAACTTGATACTCGAAATACCTTTCTCTATAGTAATCTGCAAGAGATAGTTTTCATAGAGCAACCTCCGAGATATATTGCTCAAAAGGAGAATCAAGTCTATCACCTTATGAAGGCTATCTATGATCTCAAACAAAGTCCACCAACATGATTTGAAAAATTCAATAATATTGTAGTGAAAACATGGTTCAAGAAATATGTTCTTGACCGTTTAGTCTTCATCAAGACATGTACCAGAGGTAATGTTATTCTTACTGTGTATGTTGATGATATTCTTTTGAGTGAAAATGACAAAGAAAGGATTGCAAAAACCAATGAGCATCTAATAAAACACTTTGTTATAAAAAATACTAGATATCCTGTGGATGTGGATTTAAGGAGGATTGTAGAATCGTTGACGTCTCCAGTAACATCGATGATCATTGTGATCATCACTTATCTTTTTATTTTAATTACGAGAAATCATTAATTAAAATCAATGGATTGAAATAAATTACTTTGATACTGGACAACAGAAGAGAGAGGGAGAACCCTAGCATTTACATCTCGTAATAGCAAGATATTTAAAATCAATTTCCAAATTCAAGATTCACTTAAAATGTTAAGTATATTGGATTTGCAAATCAAATCAATTAAAAATTACGAGAAATCATTAATTAAAATCATGGATTGATATAAATTAGTTTGATTCGTAATTACCTTCATTTTTTTATTTTATCTTCATTTTTAAGCTTTATTTCCAATGAAATATAGTTATAACATAAAAATGCAATAACTTAAATAAAAATGTCTTTTTATAAAATAAAGATATGATCTTAACTTAATGTCATCTTTATTTCTACAATTTCCATGAATTATTTAACATTCATCTATGTTCATATGATATGTTGTATTTCTTAAGTATTTTGGAAAATGATAGAAATAACAATAATAATGGAAAAAATCATGATAATATTTAAAAATATTTCATATATTTATCTAAAGTCCATGATAACAAAATATATTGAAAAAACCATGCCATACAGTAGTCGCCACAGTATATCGCGTCCATGTTTAGTTGTCACCAATGCAATAAGGCGACGCATTATGCCGTCAATTAAATTGGCGACTAGTCTTAGCACCTTTTTGACTGGCGACAGCATGGTCTTTTTGCAATTCGTACCCTATCTTTTATTTTAAATCCATAAAAAAACTTAGAAATACCTTAAATTATCAAAGCATTCATTTAGAACCAAAATATTGAAAACTGCTACCATTTTCAGAATGAGAGTGTTAGCTCTACCACAACTAACGACTCGCATCGAAAATATTCAAGGAGTTCGAATCTACAACTAGTTCGAATGTATTAGCTCTGTCATAGCTAACAATCTTGAATCCAATAAAATCGAAAATGCTTTTAAAAGTTTAAGGAATAATCTGGAAAATATATTAAAAAACCTTAAAAATGAGATTTCGGACACCTCAAAGGATCCTATCCTTACTAACTCTAGGAAATACAAAAATGAGAAATCTACACATCCCAAGTATTTTCTTAGGATAGAATTTGCTTATAACCACAATAAAATGATGTTATCTCAGAGAAAATGTGTTTTTAACTTCCTTCAGGAAACTGATTTGTTGGTACGTAAGTCAAAGTCAACCCTTATTGATTTGTTGGCACCTGAAAAGGGACTGATATATAAGAAACATGGTCATCCACAGGTAAAAGTTTCTTGTACTTATGTAGGAGGAAACATGGTTACTTAGAAGAGTAAAAAGCAAAATGTAGTCTAACTATGTATGAGATAGTCTAACTCAATTCATTGTTGAGTGAATTTGAATTCACAGTCCAATCTCCTATGCCAATGTATTGTGAGTCATATTATTTATTGCTAGTAACCTTGTTGTTAGAATTGTTAGATAAACTATTATGTAATGGTTATGTGAATATCCGATTCCTATTAAGATACTCCAATTACCATATGTGGTATGACGGCCAAGTTCACAGCCAATTTTGATTAAGAATAGGACAACCAAGTCCGATTTGGAATAGGATTTTATCTCCCTATATATATGTACTCAGTCTCCATCAATAAGATTATTGCAGTCTCCTATGGCACTTGTGCTCGCCTCCATCGACCCTTCCTGCCTGCATAGCCAACTCTAGCGACCTCTCTAGCCATTGTAGGTGGGAAGCAATCCAACACCTACTCTGGCCTCTCCCTTGTGATGATTTCTCCTTCTTCTTCACCAACGAGCTTCCTACACCCCCCTCGGTGACGTAAACAGCCTTTATCACCAATTAGGGATGGTTTGTTAAGCTGTCACTTCTCTCTATTACTATTGTGGTCTTCTTTTATATGATATTTTACAACCTCCCTTGCTATTATTTTTCCTTTTCCTATGTACTTCGTGTTTATGGCCTCCTCATCAATTTCTAGTTCTAGTGATGCTATGCTGCGTACTTTTAGTGGTACATCCATCAAACTTGATGACAAAAACTATCTCATATGGACAATGTCTATTCAAGTTTTTCTAGGTGCCCATAAAAAAAATCAAGTGCTAGTTTTACAATGACCCATGACTGGTTGGCTTTTGATTATGATGTCATTACTTGACTGTTAAATAGTATGAAACCTCAGATCTCTCATGGTGTGGTCATGCTTCTTACTGCCAAGACCATCTGAGATACTTTAAAGACAATTTTGTTCAAGAAAAGAATATTACCCACGTTGCTAAGATATATGACTAGCTCTTCTCCCTACAGCAAAACGACCAGTCTGTTCAAGATTTATATACATCTATTCGGGTTCCTGAATATGTGTCAGTATCGAGAAGAGTTTACAGTTGCAAAATTTTTATCAGCTCTTCGTCCCGAACTTGCCTCTCAGGTGCGTGGTCCCATCCTCAATCGTAATTCTGTTGCATCCTTGACATCTACCTTATCTCGCATTCTACGGGTTTCTACTGGGACTCCTACAGTGCACAGTGATCAGTATGCCTTAGCTATCTCTAGGCGTGGTCGTGACTTTGACCGTGGAAGAGGTTGTGGATGGGGCCATGATTCAAGAGGAGGACGTGGCGATCGACAGGGGCAATATGAAGTGTGAGCATTATAGCCGCACAAATCACTCCTCAAATCGTTGTTGGGTAAGTTCTACAAACCAAGCTAGGCAAATAGTGTTACAAAAGACAACTCTGCACCTCCCTCCAGCTTCGATAATATTGTGACAATATCTCAAGTAGAGTATGCTCACTTCCTTCAGTCCCAGGCTACTCCAATTGCTCAGACGACTATTGCTACACACGTTACTCCATCAAGTACGCCAGGATTATTCACGACTTCTGATGCCGACTGGTTAGTTGATTCAGGTACGTCAAAGCCTATGTCCAGTACTTGCCATACTCTTTCTTCCATAACCACTTCTATTTCTACACCTTCAGTTACAGTTGCTAATGAGACACGTTCACCTATCCACGAACAAGGAAATGTGTCTCTACTCTACATGATGTTCTTTATGTACCCAATTTTCCTGTTAACTTACTATCTATTAGCCAACTTACCAAAATCGATAACTGTGCAGTAACCTTTTTTTCCTACTTATCTTCTTATATAGGACCTACAAATTAGGAAACGGATTGGTTCGAGACCTGAGCAAAATGGTTTATACTACCTCAATGGTCGCACGTCACCTCCTACGTCTGTTTATACTGTGTCTACGGTTGAGTCTTCTTTTTTGTGACATTGTAGTCTTAGCCATCCTTCATTAAAAAAATTAAAAAATCTTTAACAATGTCTGTATCTGTCAATAATTTTCAGTGTGAGTTTTGTCAACTTGGGAAGCATAAACGATCCTCATATCCTACATGTCATGAAAAACAAAGTCTTACTCCTATGAAATTAGTTCACTCTGATGTGTGGGGACTATGTCGTATTGAGTCTATTCAGGACTTTCGATATTTTATTGTTTTTATTGATGATTTTTCTAGAATAACTTAGGTTTATCTTTTAAAGGATCGCACTCAAGTGATCAATGTCATCAAAATATTTTTCAATGAAATAAAAACCTGATTCTCTGAACCATTACGTGCATTTCATACTGATAATGCTCTTGAATATATTCAACGTGATGTGTCCCTTATGTGTGAAGCCTAGGAGATTATCCCTCAAACTTCGTGTCCTAGGACGCCTTAACAAAACGATGTGGTTGAACGTAAACATCGTCATTTGTTGTATATTACTAGAACATTCATGGCCTAAATGAAAGTTTCTCAGCAACTATGAGCTGATGCAATGCTTACTGCATGTCATCTCATAAATCACATGCCTTCCTATGTTCATGGGAGCATTCCTCATTCTCTTTTATTTACTTAGAAGTCTCTTTTCTCTCTTCCTCCACAGGTTTTTAAGTGTGTGAGTTTTGTCCAGGATATTTGTTAGAATTTGGACAAACTCTCTACAAGGTCTACTCGCTGCATGTTTGTTGGATATTCTCGTACTCAAAAGGGATATCGCTGTTATGACCCAGTGAATCGGAAGTATCTTGTTTCTATGGATGTTGCCTTCTTTGAAGACACTCATTTCTCTTCCTCTCCAACTTCCTTTTCTCTTCTTATTCCACTAAGGGTTCCTATTGAAGAGTCTATCCCACAACCTACACCAGTACCTCCTACTGACCCTCTACAGGTTTATTCGCGACGACCACGACATCAGAAACAACCATTGACTCAAGAAATCGATCAATCCACCACCAATGAAGCAGGTCCAGCCTCTCTTGACTCCAATCCTACGCCTGATATCGCCTCTGAGCTTGACCTTCCTATCGTCCTCTGGAAAGATACTTGTGATATTGCACATCTTCTTTCTCACTTTGTCACCTATGATCACCTACATCCTATGTTTCAGAACTTTACCTTGTCTTTGTTATCTATTTTTATACTTAGGAATTATCAGGAGACATCCCAAATACCTAAATGCAAGATAGCCATGGAAGAAGAGATGTCGCCTTACAGTCTCGTGGGACATGGGACCTTATCACTCCACCAGTAGATGTCGAGATTGTCAGTTGTCGCTGAGTATTCTCTGTTAAATACAATACTTATGGCACTATTGATCAGTATAAGGCTCATCTTGTGGTACGAGATTTCACACAAACATATGGAGTCGACTATTTTGTGACATTTTATCCAGTTGCTCGATTGAACTCAATCCAGATTCTTGTTTCAGTTGCGGTCAATCAATAGTGGCTTATGTACCAGCTGAATGTCAAAAACGCCTTTCTTTACGGTGATCTACTTGAGGAAGTTTTTATGGAACAACCTCCTAGGTATGTTGCTCAGGGAGAGACACATGTATGCAAGCTCAAGAAAGTCATTTATAACCTCAAGCAAAGTCCTCGTGCATGGTTCAACAAATTCAGTAAGGTTGTGATGCAAATTGGTTTTCAAATGTGCAACTCTGATCACTGAATATTTATTAGGCAGAGATCCACGAGTTGTGTTATTTTGGCAATTTATATAGACAATATTTTAATCACTGGCAATGATAAAGCAGGTGTTGATGAGAATAGGGCTTTTCTAAAGAAACACTTTGTAACAAAAGACCTAGGTAGACCTAGATACTTCCTAGGAATAGAGATTGCTCATGCTAAGGATGGAATGATCTTGTCTCAAAAAAAGTATGTGCTCGATCTACTAGAGGAAGCCGAGATGCTTGGCTGTAAATCATCTAGCTCTTCAGTCGACTCCAGCCTAGATTTGTGGGACACATCTTTTGAAACTCTTAGGGATGCAAAACGATACAAGCGTCTGGTTGGAAAGTTGATATACCTTACAGTGACACGCTCAGATATCACATTTGCAGTTGGCCTTGTTAATCAATTCATGCAACAGCCAAGGAAGGTACACGGGAAAGCATCCCTACATATCCTGTCCTACCTAAAGAGCGCTCCTGGCCAACGTCTTCGATACAATCGTCATGGTCAGACTCATGATATACAGGTGATATAGGAGACAAGAAGTCAACCTCTGGATATTGTACCTTTGTAGGAGGTAGCTTGATTACCTAGAGAAGCAAGCAACAAAATGTCGTGTCTCACTCAAACGCAGAGGTGAAGTATAGAGTCATGGCACAAACAACATGCGAAATGATGTAGGTCAAATCTTTTCTGACATTGATTTTCCTCCCAAAGGAGCAATGCCTATGTTCTGTAACAACCAGGTAGCTATTTACATTACTAATAATTCTGTATTTCATGAGAGAACCAAGTACATCGAGGTGGACTGTCATTTCGTGCAGGAAACTGCCATGAGTGGACTGATCACTACTCCTTTCACTATTTCCTCTACTCATAGGACAAATGTGTTTACCAAGGTTGTAGTTGTGGATCAGTTTAAGTCTTTTTGTAATAAGTTGGGGATAGTAGATTTATATGTTCCAACTTGAAAGGAAGTATTAGAATTGTTAGATGGATTATTATGTAATGATTATATGGATATCCGATTCCTATTAGGATACTCCAATTACCATATGTGGTATGACAACTAAGTCTACAGCAAAGTCTGATTAGGAATAAGACAACCAAGTCTTATTAGGAATAAGATTTTATCTCCCTATATATATGTACTCAGTCTCCATCAATAAGATTATTCTAATTTCATATCTTTGTTTTCCTCTAACACCTGTGTTCCATGAAAAAAAAAAAAAACATTGAAATTGACTACCACTGTGTATAAGATTTAGTGTTAAAAAGAATATCTCTACTCCTTATACACTATGATCAATTGACTGACATCTTTACAAAAGACCTTGTAAAAAGTATCTTTAAGTCTCTTTATAATAAATTTGATTTGTATGATATATATACTCCAACTTGAGGAGAAGTATTAATACTATTATTTAGTATTAAAGGTGTATTTAGACTATATGGGTAAATAGGTATCCATTTACCATATGATTATGATGTCATGTATATTTAAGCTTGTAATCTCTTTTTGGAATTGATTGAATCTGATTTTTACCTTTAACAAAATCATCCTAGGAAAGTGGTATGAAGGCAAATTGTTGGGTATAGTGAACATAAAGGAAGAACATTTTGGGTTTGGAAGGGTATAATATATGTTATGTAATGAAGTGTGGAATGATGATGGAATAAGGTTGTGGTAATTGGATTAGATTTGGGAAGATGGTGGATTGAGGGTGTTGTATTGAAGATTTCCTTTCCAACTCTCTTTCGAGTTATTGATGACACTTCTATAAGGATCCAAGGGTGTTTCGAGAATCGAGCGTACCACGATAACGATTGCTTGGGATGTTTGCATTGTTTCCAAAAACGGAAAAAGTGGCCATTTAAACTATGTTTAAACTTTTTTTACATGACACCATTTTTTTAGTAAAAACAACTACTTTTTAAATATAATGTTAATGACTTCTTGTCATTAACATAATTTGATTATCTAGGAACTTATGCTTGCTACTTATTTAGTTATATAATTTATATTTTTGAATTATCTTGGTTGAATGATATTATACATGTGCAAGTTATGTTTTTTTAATTACATTACATGTGTTTGAATAATACTTCTATATATTGAGGTATTTTATTGAATGTTGTTGGTTATGTACAAGATTCAATTTTTTTAAATTTTGACGGCTTTTTCATTAAACCCCCCATTTAAACTCCTGATTTCTTAAAAAAGGTTTAGAGCAATCCGTGTAGAGGCCATTTTTCGTTTTTAAAACATTGAAGTTTGATTTAAAAGAGATCTTTATGATGTGAAAATTCCTAAATTTTTGTCACTCATCCCTCTTCTGGATTCCAATGGTTCCTCTTCTATGTCATGTAGATGCAATCAAGTGGCAGTAAGGTAAGAATGACGTTTTCTCTGTCACTTGGATTGCATGCTCGAAGTCTATCTTAAATCACCATATATACATCTTCAAAAATTCTGTTTTTTGGTTGATAAATCTTTAAGGGAGGCATCTTGACGGAGTTGCCTTTTGAAGAAAAGGGGTTTTCGATTGGGTAGCAAATGTTGTTTCTGTTTGGAGTCAGAAGAAGACTGATGACATTTGTTTTTTTGACTAAACCACTATTCAAGGATGGTGGAGAAATCTTAATAGGTTTGAATATTAGCCATCAAGTGGACATTAACTGGTTCTGGGAAATGTGGAGAAGCAAGAGAGGTATAAGGTGGAAGATGTTGTGATGGGGCTAGCAATGCCCGATGGACTGTTTTTTGTTTGCAGGCTTGTTGCCATCTTGTTGTGTTGTTTTTAGCTTTTAGTGTTTTGTTTTTTTACTCTGTTGATAAGGTCTTTGATTGTTTAGTGCTCTGTTTTCTGTTTCCGTTTGCAATAAAATTTCTTTCTCTATCGCACAAAAATAAAGAGAAACTAATAAATCTACTAAGGGACAGGGACAAGCATTGTGACTATTGAAATATAAATATCTAACTCAAAACCAATTGACTATGAATAAAGAAGTCCATCTGTATATAACCACAAGTTTTAGTCCTCTCTTTTTCAATGTGGAACTATTTCAATACTTCCTCTCACTTGTAGTCTATTTTAAGTCCAACAAGTGTCTCTTTTAAACATACGTGCATATATGTAGACTTGGACCCATTTAGATCTTTTTTAACTCTGATATCATATTGAAATATAAGTATCCAATTCAAAACTAATTGACTATGAATGAAGAAGTCCATCTATATATAACTACAAATCTTAGTCCTTACTTTTTCTATGGGACTATTCCAACAGTGACATTAAGAGAAAGACGGATTGATTGGTTGTCCCCTTTTCTTATAGGTAGAAGATTATTCTTGCATCTGATTGTGGTTGAGCGCAAGCACAACATGTATGCTTAGCGCCCTTGAAATGCAATGTGGTTTCACTATACTTTCATTTTGCATATTAACCAGCAATCCAACATGTCTCCTTGAAACTGATGCGTTTTAGTTTCTTATATTTTGTGTTTGTACATGTTTCCCTCTTAAGGTGTATAAAATCCTTTCTCATATGCTTAGTAAAGATAGATGGTTAATTGTTTGTTAGATGTTTTAGATCTATTGATAGTTATTATTGCTAGTGTTATATGGATCATTGGATCTCCATCTCTTGGATAATCTTCTATACATAGACATGTAAATTGATTCAGGCCGACCCTAGACCGTTCAACCTGAATCGTGATTTAGCTCGGACCAGTCCGACCTAAATAAAACTCGACCCAACCCGACCCAACCCTGGCCTAGCCACGAACCATGCCAGGCACATGGCCTGTGCCCGTTCGGTCCGGTAGACTAGGCCCAAATTAGGCTCAGTCCAAGGACCAAATCAAGTCGACCTGCTTAAAAAAAAAAAGAAACGTTGGCAACTACTGTTGCAAACATTCATGTAAATGAATGTTGGGCTACAACGTTCACTTTTTTTTTTCTCTTCCACAACTTCTATAAATACCTCTACATCCCTCTCATTTTCTACAACACTCACTTCACTCCACTCATTTTCAATTCTTAATCTCTCCAAACTCTCTTAACTTCTCAAATTTATAATACTCCTAAGTTTTAACTCTTCTCCACGTATGGAATACAAGTTTGACTACGAACTTCGATCTTCGTCAACAATAATCTTACACTCCGGACTCCGGTCTCCGTCTCCATTGGTCCAACCTCTGTGTTTACGGTCTGCCAATTTCTTTACTTTTAATCCTTCCTATTTCTTTACTTCTAATCCCTCTATTTTTGGATTTTGAGTTTTTTAAGTTAATGTTTTTTTTTATTATCAATTTTTTCAACCTTAAAAATGGATTATCGTTATAATATAAAAAGTCATGATTATATTCTTGACCCTGTTTATAACCTTACCCAAGAGTCAGATCAACTCCAAACCACAACAACCCCACAAATACAATCTACAGGAACTTAAAAACTTAAAAAGCAAAGTTCATAGGTTTGGAAACATGTAATCCTAGATCTCACAAATGAAAATAAATGTTATTATAAATATTATGATTCAGGATATATTTGTCCTAGAGGTGGGGGTATAGATCATATTGCTATACATTTAACAAAATATATAGCTGTACATAATAAAGATGATACAGACTTAAGACAATCTAAATTGCATGTTAGTTCAAGTAGAATAGTTAATTAGAAATATAATACAGAAAAAGCAAAATATGATGTAATAAAATTTATAATACAAGATGAACAGCCTTTTAATTTTTCTGAAAATAAAAGATTTAAAAGTTGTGTACAAAATTATTTAAACTCACAATTTAAAAGCTATTCTAGAAATACTATTAAAAATATAATTTATAAAACATTTAAAAAAATAAAGAAATTTTAATTGTAATGTTTTATAGTTTATTATATAAAATATCATTAACTTGTGATATTTGAACAAATCCAAATAATTTTCCTTATTTATGTTTAGCTGCACATTGACAAACACAGAATGGAATTTATAAAAAAGATTAATTACTTCTAAACTTTTTGATCATCCACACATTGCAAAAACAATATCAAATATTATAGAAGATAATACTAAAGAATTTAAAATATATAATAAAATTAATACAATATCTTTTGATAATACTTCTAACAATAATGTTGTAGTAGGAATATTACAAAAAAATTTAAAACCTGTATTAAATGGTGATTTATTTCATTATAGGTGTTGTTGTTACATTTTATATTTAATTGTACAAGAATGTATAGATTACATTAAGCCTTATATAGAAATTATAAAAGAAGCTATATTATTTATTCAAACATCAGGTAAAAGATTTCAAGAATTTAGATATTTATGTGAAGAATAAGGTTTAAAAGCTAAAAAATTTAAATTAGATATTCAATATAAATGAAATTCAACATATGATATGTTAACATCAAGTTTATCTTATATTAACGTAATTACAACATATTATAATTCAAGATCTAATTATTTATTAAATGATGAAGATTGAAATAATGCTAGTATAATTCATATATTTTTAGAACCATTTTATACTACAACTAATCAATTATCTGGCCAATAATATCCTATTAGTTCTTTAATTTAAGTTAATTTATTTAATATTACAAATACTTTTCAACAATATAGACAATTCATACAATTTTAATATATTATTAAAATGATGGAAGAAAAATATAATAGTTATTAGGATGAGTCTCCAATGTGGACATGTTTAACATTAATCATGGATCCTAGACATAGATTAGTTAATTGCATGGTACTTCTAAATGATATTTTTAGTAATACGAATCAAAATAAAAAAAATAGATAAATATAACAATAAAATTAAGAAAACCTTATATACATTGTTTGGAAAATATGTTAATAATTATGATGAAAGTAGTTCTAAGCACATACATTTAGTTTTGTAGAATCAAATAGTAGTAGTAGTAGTAGTAGTTCATTTTGAAATAAATTAAATAAGAAAAAAGGAAAATATGTAAAATCAACAACTAATAATGAATTAGAGAATTATTTAAAATGTAAATTTACGTTTAGTGACATTGAAATGAATAACTTAGATGTATTAAAGTTGTGGTCTATTACTGCTGTTACATTTCCTATAGTTTCTAAAATCGCTAAAGATTTACTAACGATTCTGTCGTCTACTATGACGTCGGAGTCTGCAATTTCTGCAGGAAAAAGAATTTTAAGTAATAGAAAATGTAAGTTATCGGAAAAATCTATAAAAACCTTTGTCTGCTTGAAAGATTGGTATGATGCAGCTGATCGTCTACAGAACTTAAACTTAAATGACGAATCAAAGAAGATGAAGAGTCATCAACTTCAACAGGGACAGAAGCTTCTACTACAAATTAAAAAATATGAATAGATTTCTTTTGTAAAATTTTTAATATATATTAATGTAATAATTACAAATGTAAAAAATATAAATTGTTAAATATAGAATATCTGATGTAAATGTAAAAATGTAAATTTCAATTTTTTTATGTATACAGGTTATTAATGTAAATTTCATTTATTTAATAATAAATAATTTTTTTAATTTAATTTTTAATGTAAAATGTTGAATATCTTTTCAAGTTTTTTAATGTATACATTAATTATTTACTAATAAACAATTTTTTTAATTTAAAAATTGATCCATGGACCTGACCAGCCCGACCCATGACTCTGTCCATTGGCAGGTCGTAGACCGTGTCGGGCCAGGGTAATTGAACCCAATCTAGGTCCGTCAGGGCCTAACCTTTTATGAGCTTGGCCTAGCTTTATTTACACCTCTGTCTATAGATATGTAAATTTTAACATCAATAGAAAATGATTCTCATTTTTACCCTCTAACATGGTCCCAAAGTAAGGTTTTAAAATTTAAAGCGAGAGAAAGAGAGAGAGAGAACCCTAGTTGTCCTCCTCCATTACCGCAGGCCCCACCAAGGTTTCCTCTCCACCATCAGTTAGCAACCTAGGTGGCTATTCCGCCATCGTCAGTCTTTTCCGATGTCTCCAGTAGTTTGACAACCCCAACAATGTTCGTTCTCAACATGATCTAAGTTATCGAAGATTTTTCTACTAATGTTTGTGTGTGAGCATGTGTTGTTCACATTTCTTTTGTGTCCATAGATCATAAATGTGTGTTCAGGAGATTGATTGTGCTCATTTGTTACCATTTGTCTACAAATCTGATTCATTTGTGTCGTTTTTTGATACTGCCTTCTTCATATCAAACTGCATTTGTAATATCCAATGCACTACACAACAATACCAATACTATCCAATTATTAAATTAAGGCTAAATTACGTATGATTAACAATCAGACAGGTAAATAATTTAAACTAAATACCTAGAAACTTGTATGCGTCTAAGTGGGTCCAAAATTCACACCAGAACAAGACTACACTGTCAATATTGCACCTAGAAACAAAATACAAATAAAACACGCATGAGTAACATCAATACCACCTAGTACATGCCCCTAAAACCAGAATCCGATAAAAACCCTAAAGAACTACTAAATTTAAATAAAAACACCAAAATCGAAAAGTCAATACACAATCCAGAAATCTATTTATAAATCATAACTTTTTCAAATATTTGTATTCTTTTTCTGAAATTCCATGCATCTTTGCAATCACTTTTTATGCATCTCAAGAGACAAAACCTTGACTAGAGTTCAGCCAAAACATAATTTATTTCATATTTTAAATCACAACAAAACCACAACTAGAAAACTAGTTCAAATCACAAATCTCAACTCAACTAGAACCTGACTCAAACTCACAAGCCAAACTACAATTTGATTCTAGTTCAAAACCACATATACAGTTTCAACAAAACCTATCGTATCACTTTAACCACAAATAACTGAATTAACCACAAGTAGTTGACGAGGCTCCAACCTCGACCATACTGCAATACCACAGTGAATCACCCTACGCAGGAGTTAAACTACCTCAACTGTAATCTCACAGTACCACACGAGTAACACGCATGGGGTGCGTCCTCAAGACGCCTCTAGGTGCTCGAGCACCTGAAGACTTCAACCCCAAACCTGACCAACACTAGCACTGAAATTAGTCTAGATCTACTATATCTTGGGTCTTACAATACCACAACACACAGTCACGAGACTCATTCCTCGAATCAAACTAGGCAACCACAGCCTAGAACGTGTTCCAACTACTCAAGAGATCTCAATATCCCTTGTCGGTACGGTCTGTCGACCCACGTGATTCCTATAAAATCTCAAAAAATACTTTAAAATATATGCATCTCTTTTAAAAACCTTTTAAAAGCTATATTATCGTCAAAAGCCATTTCCAAGCATTTTATATCCATTTATCATCATATATCCTCATAAAACCACTGAAGGTATCGTGCACTATCTACTAGAATACAACATTTCGCATCGACCATTCGCGTCGAGTAATCGTGCGGCTCATCCACGCCTCCAATATTCGCAACCCGATCACACTATAAACCCACGCTGGTAGGTCTCACCTACCAATCGCACTACAACTTTTTTTAAAAAAACCAACGAAACAGAGCCTAGGAAACTTACCCCCAAAAAAAACCTCCACAACACATAAATCTCCCACTGAAACATTCAAAACCTCGAGAATTTACAAGACATGCATGATAACATCACAACACATATATAAAACATTCATGGCATACGATTTCACACATTCATTTAACCATAAAAACCTACAAAAACCCATACATTTTACTATAAACTCTAAATTCCTCACAGAGCATGTAAACCCTCATATTTCTTGTAGTTCATGCTAAATCTACCCATTTTAAACAATTCAAACATGATTTTAAGGGAGAAAATGAGGGTAACGCATACAGTATTTGGGTTCGTTGGCGTATCTCCTACTCCAGCGAGCTTTCCCCGATGACTGAGCCTCCACCTCCGACGACGAATCTCCGACGAGCTAAACTTTGACGGCAGACCTCCAACGACTCACCGACGAAAACCCACCCTCTCTCTTTCTCCTCACCTCTCAGCTCTCTCTCACTCTCTACTCTCTTCTCCCCTCTCTGCTCTTTCTCGTTTCCTCAATGTCTTAACACAGGAAACGCCCGAGCCTTCTTATAAAGGCTCCTCTGTCAGACAACCTCCCGGTCATCCAATGGCATAGCAGGCGACGGCGTTGACGGGAAAAACGAAGCAACTGTCAGACAATGTCCACTATTTTCACGCAACAGCTTACTATACCAAGGCAACGCACCGGCAATTTACGTTAAGAACATCTGCTAGTAACCCTCACCTAAAAGACGCGCTTGGAACCTATTTGCCTAACCTACTCTGAACAGAGCTAGAGAGAAAAACAAGAATCAAACCCTCAAAATAAGCACACATCAATCAACGTCTCATATAACATTAAGTCCCAGCCAATGTATTAAATGTCGGTTTCGTGTCGAACTTCGGCAAGTTGAAAAACAGATACATGTCGGTAAAATATCGACATGTCGGTATCGTATTGGTGGAAACATAGTAAAAAAAAATCACATTTGTTTAAAAAACTTCCATGTCGATGTCGTGTCGGAGTTGTATCGGTAAATTGAAAATAAGACACGTGTCGGTGAAATTTCGGTGACACGCGTCGACATTTGGTACTATGGTCCCAGCTCATCCAGTTTACATAACAAAGTCTCAATTACGTGATTTACCAATTCTAGATTCCTAGAGACACACTGTTTCTTGCATCAACAAGTTTATCCAGTTTCACAAAGTGTTTATAATTATAATGGTGTTTTACACTGATGTAGGCTTGAGGATGAGAGATTGGCAAGGTCAATCAGATTGATTCTCCCACTAATAAGTGATAACAAAGTAATATATTGTCTAAGTTACTTTAAAAGATTATTGTATTGCTCTATTCGTTGTACTGAAAAAAAGGAACATTAATGATAAAAATCAAAATTTACTTTAAAAAACTAAATTAATTTGAACAACCAATACTCCCCAACCACAATACTCCATTAATCCATGCATCTCTTCTTCTAGTCCACAAATTCTATTACCAAAAGAAACTTATTTTTTGTAATATTTTTGTTCTAGAGTAATTTACTTAATGATACCCTCAACTATGCACGTTTTCACGTCATTATCCTAAACTTTAAAACCACCCACGCCAGTGCCTTCACTTTTGATTTTGTTTCACTTTAAAATAGTTATGTAAACAGCATTAGAAATATCCATAGTACAACCATTTTTGCCCCTTTAATTGATTCATTGATTAATTTTCTAACATTCACTCTAATTCTCTTCTATTCTCTTTTGTCTTTTCTCTCTCGACATTTCCTCTCTTTTAACGGAAAACCCTAGTTCTATGTGATTTGGTATAGTCTCATCAATTGGAGAGGGAGACAACAACAATGTGGGAGAGTGGAAGGAAGAGTTGATCTGGTCTGATTTGGTTTAGTTTGATTTGGTCTGATCTCATCAACTGCAAAGAAGAACTCTCCTCTCGATGGTGGCGAAGAGGAGAGTGGATCGTTGACAACCCAGGATCTTCTCAATAGGGCTTTGGCTGCTTTATCTTCCTGAGAAAATTTAAAGAAGATGATGATGTGGCCATGGCATCTTACGCTAAGGTTAGGATTTTGAAATAGATTTAGGGAAGAACGAGTTTGGAAGGAGGAAGGAGAGGACTAGGGTTTATGTATTCTATATAGAGGGGTATTTTTGACCAAAAAAGTTTTGCAAGTCATTATATTCTAACTGAAGCATCACAGTAGTGGACGGCAATTGTTCAAGGATACTAGAGTGAATAGTTTAAAGTTTAGGATGGTGATGTGAAAAACATGTATAATTGAGAATACCATTAAGTAAATTACTTTTTTTTTTCTATCAATGCGATTGAAGTCAATGTGTCCCACAAAAGTTAGTATTGGAGATATTTTTCATTCAATTTTTCCTTGACAAATATGCCTTGATCAATATACATTTCCACATCAAGTTCTTAACAACAAAAAAAAGGGTATAAACAAGGAGATGGTTTGTGATATAGAAATGATAGACAATTAGCAGACTAAAGTAAAGACAGCAAAAATCAGGAAGTGCCCAGAAACACTATCATGATGTAAGAAAGAAAAAAAATGACGTAATAGTAGTTTACAAAAAAGAAACACTAAAATTACCTGCCCGCAACAGCTTTCATGGGGAGTTCTATTGAATGGATATTGTGCACAAAGATGCCTAGGGTGTGGATAATCTCTGCATGCCACCTACATCCAATGTAAGCAGTCATAACAAATTAAACAAAGAAAGAAAAAAAAGAAAAAAGTAAAGGGTGGAAAACCCAATTTAGTGCAAAATAAGGAGGCTCAAGTAGCATAACATTTTCTGTATCAAGTTTGTTGAATGAGAAACAATTAAAAGAAGCAGCAATAGATTTGAGGTTCCAAATCAATGGTCTTGCATAACAAAAAGAGGATACCTCGCCTTTTTCTGCTATGATGGAGATGTCATCCTCATCCTGCAATCGCCAGGAAGACATGGGATGGTGGAAGTGACTATGGGCTTCGCCATCCAAAGAGAGTTTCTTGGTGAGATTGAAAATACCATTTGTCACCTCCTCCTCAAAACTGTTGGTCTCTATTATGACACAATCATCATTATCAATAATGGCACAATCATCGTCAACAATAACAACACATGGCTTAGTTTCAACCACACGAAGGTGATGGCAAGTTTTTCCTTTTGTGGAGTGATTCTTGAAATGATAGGCATTGGTGCTTGTAGTCTCCTTCCTGAATGTGCTATTACCATCATCATTGAAATCATCACCATTATACTTACATGGGTTAGTCTTAGGATTATGAGTATGAGAGGCTTCACTATTCAAGGAGAGTCTCTTGGAAAGACTAATAGTTGGGTTCCTCACCTCCTCAAATGGGTTATAATTGAGAATAACACAATCATCATCATCATCATCATTATTGTCATTGCGAAGATCACCATCACGGTGACATGAGTGGAGATAACGAGAGCCTCTACTAGGTGAAGAGAGCCTCTTGGAATGATTGATGATAGTGTTAATATGCTCGAATAGGCTTGTTTCCAATATCACACAATCATCATCATCGTCATCATCCTGATCCGTGTTATATGGTAAGGTACTGTCCTGCTTTCCTTCTCCTGTAAGATGATCGAATGGGAAAGTTACAGAAGCAAGTAAATTTCAAGAACAAAATAATAATAATGATCATAAGATGATGATGATGATGATAAAGAAGATGTTATCTCTTGACCTCCAAAAATCACTCAACCATCCAGCCGAACTTATCAGTCAACAATTTGCAACAAGACGAGTGTCATTGATACATAACTACACAAAGTAGTGCACCACGCAGAGAGAAAAATTACAGACATCACCATGCCAGAATGGGTAAAACGTGATCCAGCTGATTAACATTTAGACATGTGATACATTATTTAATGACAATATCGCATATCGGAAGCAGTCAAATCGTTAAAAAAAAAAAAAAAACAAGCTACAGTTCCTTCGACCATTGTAGAAGAAAAAAAAACCGTACCACCTATAGTCATTAATCCCAAGTTCCAAGCTTGGCACTCAGCATCCTAAAAGGAATCTGTTTTTATTTTAAAATCCCACAAAAAAAATTCTACTTGTTACCTACAAAAAGAAAGGGAAAGAGATAGAGCAAATGGCTCACCGGGTCTGTGGTCGTCGTAGTCGGTTCGCAATCTCTCAGGAGGCTTGGTAACACTGTCCATTTCCAGGTCCCCGCTCATCGAACAGGAGGCTTGCAGCTTGCTAGATCGCTAGGGTTTAGGATGGGGATAGTGAATAGTGAATAGTGAGTGAGAATCTTTTAGGATGGTGGGTGCATATTTGAATTATCCGATACGACCTTTTCTTGCATCAAACTCTGTATAGTATTTGGGTTGTGTGCTCTCACCACTACTAGTTTCATTGTTTGTCGGACCACCAATTGACATCAAAAATAATAGCAATCGATCGCACCTCCTTTTGGAAAGTCATTAATAAAAGCAGAGCAGAGTCGCCAGATTACGCATTCAACGGTTAAAATCTAATGAAATTTTGTACGATCTTAAGACATGAGGTGGAAGGATTATGATAATTGCAATGTAATGAAATTTTAAATCAGGTTCATTTTAGATTTAAATTTCATTTGACTATGCACTTGGTACCTCATTGCAGTTGCAGCAGATTCTTCTCGAAGAATCCATCAACAAATGATTGAAGGAAGCGAGACCATTGCTCAAGATTGACAAGACACTCAGTTTAAAGTCTACAAGAGGGTGGTGTTTGTTGTTGACTTTGAGTCACTTATTCGAAGGATTCATCAAAAGTCATGACTCGTTACCCATGTAAATGTTATTGTGATGCTGGTGCAATACCTATGTTGATGTTAATGCATGTTGAACTTCACAAAGGATGTGTGTGATTTTGCACGATGCTAATGTAAATACCAAATATGCAGTGTTGATGTAGATTTATGCGATGCTGAGTATGCAATGCTGATGGAAATCATGTGATGCCAAAGCTAATGTTGATGTTGATGCTGAGTGACAGTTGAGGATGTCAGCCTGACAATTTAATGGTGTCCCCTAAATATGTTGACAATGTCACCTGGATAGTTTGACGGTGTCATCCAGACATTTTGACAATGTCACTCAGACAATTTGCAGTGTCACTGAGACATTTTGACAATGTCACTCAGACATTTTGACAGTGTTACTCAGACGTTTTGAAGGTGTCACCCAAATAGTTAGGGATATCAGCCCGAACAGAGGTAGCACGACAAGCAATCAGACCTACCAACTAGGACACAGTCGATGGCAACTCGGGAAACAAAGCAACGAATTTGCCAATCGAGATGCAGTCGATGACAATTCGTAAGATAAAGCTATAAACTTGTCAACCGAGACACAACCAGTGACAGTTCGCAAGATAGAGGAATGAGCTTGCCAACTGGGACACAGCTAGTGATAGTTCGTAAGACAGAGGAGCGAACTTGCCAACTGGAATGCAACGAGTGACAATTCGCAAGGCAAAGCAACAAACTTATCAATTGTAATGCAATTGGTGATAGTTCGCAAAGTAAGGCAACAAACTTGGCAACCTAGATGCAATTAGTGACAATTTGCAAGGCAAAGCAACGAACTTATCAACCGGGACGCAGTCTATGATAGTTTGCAAGACAAAGTAACGAACTTGTCAATCGAGACACAACCGATGATAGTTCGCAAGACAAAGGAGCAAACTTGCCAACCAAGATGTAGCCAATGATGGTTCACAAGGCAAAGCAATGAACTTACCAACTGGGACTCAATCAGTGACAGTTCGCAAGATAAAGCGACAAACTTGCCAACTAGGACGTAGCCGATGACAGTTCACAAGATAGAGGAGCAAACTTGCCAAACGGGATGTAACTAGGGACAGTTCACAAGGCAAAGCAGTGAACTTGTCAACCAGAACGTAGTCGACGATAGTTCACAAAGCAAGGCAACGAACTTGTCCACAGGGACGCAGTGGGGAAAGTTTGCCAAACAAAGGAGCGATGAACTTATCAACCAAGACACAACCAATGACAGTTCACAAGACAGAGGAACGAACTTGCCAACCGAGATGCAACTAGTGATAGTTTGCAATGTAAAGCAACGAACCCTTCAACCAGGATGAAGTCGGTAACAATTCGCAAAAAAAGGCAACCTACTTGTCAACTAAAACACAGTCCAGACAATTTGCCAAATAGAGGAGCAAACTTGCCAACCAGGGCGCAACCGGTGACAGGTCGCATGGTAAGGCAACAAACTTGACAATCGGGACAATTTGCTACTAAGAGAGACACGACTAGAATATCAACCACAAAGGTATGGTAGAGGTCTAAAGACAATCTTGTGACAGTTGGAGATGTCAACTCGATGCAGAAATGCAAGATGATACCAAAGGACAACTAACATGTCCTTAGTATCAAAAGAATGATACAAAAAGATAGCTGACATGCCCCTGGTATCAAAAAGATGATACCAAAAGACAACTGACATATCCTGGTATCGAGATGCTGATAGGCCCGCCTCATGTGCAATAGTCTTAGTATGTGCATGCGACATTTTGCCGAAAAGTTGCAGGTTATCGTAAACCATCCACAAGAGGTGGGCAGACAAAACTGTAAAAACGCAGGGCCTTTGAGCGACTTTGCAAAGATGATGTTGTGCTAGGTTTTCCAAAGTGCTCAACCTTGGCCCCATTTTTGAAAATAGGGAGAAACAAAAGATAGATTCCTAATGCAGTCATTATGTTTTTGGTGGCTTTAGACCTAAAAGAGCTGGTTGGTGAGAGGATGCTTTTGAAGTTCTTGATTCAAGAGATTCTTTAACCCTTAAGCAATGTCATGTCAAGTTGTGGTTGGTGGCTCTCATTCTCACTCTTATGGAGTAGCTCTAGATGAGGCCTCGATTTCTGAGAGTATAGCCTTTCAGTGCATGTGAGTGGCAAAAGCGTTGGATGTAGCTTTCTAACCTTTGTCCTAACTCCTTGGGGACTGACTACCGTTTGTGACGTTCTCAGAGTGATGTTTCTTTTTCCCTCATAAGTGACCAGATTTGCATCTGACTTTGCCAAGGAGGTAGAGTTGTTGCTTACATGAGGGGTTTGAGTGTGCTACTTCACTCGGAAGGTGGGGCCAGGGCCTCCAAGTGATGCATCTCTTGCTGATGGCAAAATCTTGTGCTACAGTTGGAGGTTAAGGTGGCTTCGATGCTTGTCCAAGTCACTTCTCTCATGGGCGCCTTCTTTCTTTAACTTTTGTCTTCATATTTCTTTTATGCCCACGATGCATATCTTGTTATTTCTTTTGGCTCACATGCTCTCAATTCTTTTAGATATGCAATTACTTCCCTTTCTTGGGGTAGCAATCCTGGTGAGGAGTTAAGAATTCGACGTGCACACTCAGCTTCAACTTTGTATAAGGGTAGCCTCCGACTATGCTTTGCTTGACCCTAGTCCTCTCCATATTTGGTGAACTCTCTCGATTTGACTAATCTTGCATTGCATTTGGTGGGATCGTCTGATTTGATCTAGGTCGCACTCATTCGGCCACATGCGGTGAGATAGCATTACTTGAGTAAGTGCTACCTTTGAATCGTTGATGCTTGGCATCCTCTCAAGACTGCTTATTGCTTGAAGCCAAGTTTTTAAGATTTTACAAATTTTTGTGGATTTTAAACAAGTAAGAATATTTTTGGATTTTTGTGGGTTGTGTAATTTTTATGGATTTTGATTTTAAGAAAACATAAAAATCGAAAATCACGCAAAAGGGAAGAACATGTTTTTTGTCACTTTTGTTATATTTGATTTTGTTTTTTTTCGTTTTTTTTGGGAAGTAGGAAATAAGGTCAACATACAATAAAGGCAAAAAACATATTTCTGCTTACTGCCTGAAGCCATGTTTTCAAGATTTTACAAATTTTTGTGGATTTTAAACAAGTAAGGATATTTTTGGATTTTTGTGGGTCGTGTAATTTTTATGGATTTTGATTTTAAGAAAACATAAAAATCGAAAATCACGCAAAAGGGAAGAACATGTTTTTTGTCGCTTTTGTTATGTTTGATTTTGTTTTTTTTCGTTTTTTTGGGAAGTAGGAAATAAGGTCAACATACAATAAAGGCAAAACATATTTTTAGGCATTTTAGGATTTTATATTTTTATGGATTTTAATTAAGGCAAGAAAGCATGAAAATAGGCAAAAAAAACCAAAAAATGAAAGACTATGCAAGCAAATAGAAGGTGGGAGGGACTTATGTCTCAAACACCTCAGGATCGAGGTGCTTGAACCACTCCTACACTACTGGTGCTGCCGATGCTACCCTGCCAGCTCTACTTGTGTGCTCTTCCATCCTTGCAAAACTATTCCAATTGACCTAGGAAGAGGGGAGATTGGAAAGATGGGACAGCAAGGAGAGTTAGAGCCACTTGAAAGGTGGGGTCAAGAGAGGGCACGAGGGGAGAGCTAGAAGGAGTAAGGTTGACCTAGAACACATTGTGATCAGGTGAAGGCTGTTCGGAAGTACCGACAATACACTACTAGAAAAATCAGATTTTGCGAAGACTTGTAGCGAGCATATTGCGAGGACATGTCCTCGCAATATATTAACGAGGAAAAATAACGAGGACAAAGCAAGGAACCTTATTTAATAAGGACTTAACGAGGACATGTCCTCGCTATATGTCCTCGCAACAACGCCCTAAAATTTCATCCGTCCCATTTTCACCCAAAGCCACACCAGTTCTCATTTCCGTCTCCATTCCTTCCTCCTCCCCTAAAAAACCATGGTGAGAGCATACACCCAAGAGCACGTCTACCACCACCCCTGGGACCGCATCACCGCTGCCACCCTCCCCTTCCCCCTCTGTCGCCTCCTCGGCCACGATTCTGTCGTCTGCCACTGCGTCGAGACCACCGTCGTCGACTCCCCCAACCGGACCATGGACGTCGTCGCCAGGAACGTCAGCCTCAAGACCCTCATCGAGGTCGAGGAGACCGCCAGGTACGAGCCCCACCCGGAGAGGCCCCGGGATTGGACGCTCTTCAGGCAGGAGACAAGGATTATGTGCAAGCCGCTCTCCGTCATCGCCGCCGTGGCGGGGAAGGTCAAACAGAGGTGCGCCGAGAGGTTCATGCAGAACGGCACCAAGGGGAGGGATGTGGTCGAGAGGATCTGCAAGTATCTCGAGACCGAGTCGGCGACGACGCCCGCTTCGTAGGTTCGATCTCGATTTCGCTTACAGTTTCTTTCTTGGAATTTTGTTTGTTTTTTGTGTTGGTGTGTAGTTTTGTTGTGGTGAATTTTAGGAGCAGGGGTTTGTGGGGAATGGGGAGGAATTGGAAGAGTTGTGTTTGGTTAAGGGGTTGACTGAGGCTTTGGATCTGTGCAAGGAGGAGATGGTTGGTGCTCTTTCGGTTTTCCTTCTATGATTTTGTGAAATTGATTGGACAAATAAAGCCTTCCCTTGATTCCCTTGTAGTACCTGTAGTGATCAAAGAGGTTGGAATTTTATAGAAATCAACATTGATCACCATTATTCTCAGTCACTCTGTTGTAGTGTCTATTGTTTTCTCTTTAGTGGATCTTGGTTCCATAATTTTACAGGTGTGGACTATGGAGACACAAGAAGGAAAAATAACTATCTTGGGAAATTTCTCATGGTTGTTGTTCTCACTACCCTCTGCATATTTATGTTGAAGCAATCTTCAGGGTATAGTGGGGCAAGTGTGGTAAGCACTCAGTTTATTTCTGGTACGCATTAATCTTTTTTTGAATACACATTGTACTATTTCAACTGGTTTCTTCCTTCTTTCCTTGCCATGTTACTCCAATCTATTGTGAATATTTTTACTTGATACAGCTTGTACCATAGAAATCAGTCTTGAAATCTACCACTGTCCAAT
>JAMKQA010078646.1:0-17574 GCA_024699735.1 Posidonia australis | reverse complement strand
ATGCTTCAATATCTCATGGAAAACATCATTAAAAACAACATACTTGCATGCATCATCTCACAAGTCATTTCCATGCATTTCATACATTTATCATGTATTTATCCATATTTAATCATCATTTTTCTATGCATTTCTCAAAATAGCTCAAGATTCTGATTCGGCATGCCGAATCCTGTTTCGGTATGTCGAAATCCCCTGATTCGGCATACCGAGGGATTTCGGTATACTGAATCCCTGTCAGGTTTATCAGTCCCTGGTTGGATCGGTCGATCGAATTTCTCCAGTCGTCCGAACCCGCGATGCAGGGCACCACCTGGGAGCATTTCGGTATGCCGAAACCAATTCGGCATACCGTTTTCTGCTGTTGCAGAAAACTCCCCAGGCCACTGTCACCCCTTTCTCCCCAAAGTGGGAGTAAGGATCGGACCCCCCATACATGCCACAAAAATTACGAGCAAAACATGGGGTGTAGACCTTCAAGTCTACTCCAAAACTCCTCAATCAAAACATGAATCCAGTAAGCATGTTGTTCTATGGAAAATCACAAAGGCACAAGACTCATTCAACACCACTGAAGCATGCTTCACATCAACTAGCAAAATCTCATAAAATGATCTACGAATTAGCATCATATGACCTCAAACACATGATTCAACACCTTCCCAATATTTCCATATTTTGCATGATTTTTGTAGCATTAATCTAACCATGCTTCAACCGATGGAGGAAAAACAAAGGGGAAAACGGAAGGAAAACGCGTACCTGGTTTCGATGAGCCTCGCGTACCCTCCAACTCCGACGGTGCACGGCACCAGCCATCCCCCACACTCGCACGATCTCCTCCGACGCGCGACTCCTCCTCAGCCTCCACACTCCCTCTCGCCCTCTCTCTCGTCTCTCTACTCCTCCCCTATGCCGCATGCTTCACTTTAAAGCCTCCATCGCCTGCCATTACCACGGATTCCGTTGATCCGTTGCCAACCACCCTACCGTCGAAGGGACGGAATGAGCAGCCCTCCCCGCCAGGCCTTGCGAGTAGGGGAGATCGGTCACAGGCGTGGAGAATACAGGGAAAAGAGAGCACGGCACAGCTAGCTCTTTGACCGGGTCCAAGCCCAAGCCCAAGTGGGTCCACCACAAACACGGGTCCCAATACAAAACAGACCCACTAGCCAAAGAAATCACACCACAAGGGAGAAACCAGGGGCACAAAACACAGGAAGAGACCATAGCCAGCAAACACAATCTGGATTTACCACTAATAAACCACACACCAAAATTACAAGAAATTCCATGGTTTATATTAAATGGAAAAGCCAGGCACAGATGTTACACTTTGGCATTGAATGTTGCACAACCAGAAATCATTCCTTGGAGATTTAATCATGAAAATAAGTAGAAAGGCATTTACTAGAATGATTATCATGGATGAGTTGCCATTTAGTTTTGTTGAACGTCTAGAATTTCGTTAATTCATGTTTATTGCATAACCTAAGTTTATGTCTATTTCGGATAAAGGATTGGTTAAAGATTTGATAAAGATTTATGAGAGTGAAAAGAAAAAGCTGAAACCTTTTGTAGCTAACTTTAAGTTTGGGATTTGCCTTTCTATAAACGCTTAGATATCAATACTGAATGTCTGTTATTTGTGTCTCACAGCTCATTCATTGATAATAATTGAAAATTACACAAGAAAATCATAAAATTTTGTGTAAGTCATAATCATAAGGGCAAAAAAATTAGTAAAATCATTGAATTGTACTTCTTTGATTGGGGAATAGATAATGTCTTTGCAATAACTCTGGATAATGTTAGTTGCAATGATATTGCAATTAACTATTTGAAGAAATAACTTTCTAAAAAGAAGAAGTTTGTACTAGATGGTAAGTTTTTTCCCTTGATATGTTGTGCACGTATCTTAAATTTGATTGTTAAAGATGGTATGCAAGAGATACAAGACTCTATAAGTGCAATATACGCTTTAGTGAAATATGTTAAAAATTCTTCTCAAAGAACACAACAATTTAAATCTTGTGTAGAGCAAAAAAGAATAGCTTGCAAATCTACATTATGTCTTCATATTCCAACTAAGTAGAACTCTACATATTTGATGTTTGATTATGCTTTAAAATTTTAGAAGGTATTTGAAAGAATGAAGGAACAAGAGCCATCATTTAAATATGAGTTCAATTTGAATTCCCAACTAATAAGGATTGGGATAATGCATGGGTTATAATTAAATTTCTAAAGTATTTCTTTGATGCTACTAAAACATTGTCATCTAGCTTGTATATTTCTTCTAATTGTTATTTTGATAAATTTTACAAGATTGAAGGCCTTCTAAATACTTTGTGCAAGCATAGTGATTCTTATTTGAGTGCGATGGTAGTACAGATGCTTGCTAAATTTGACAAGTATTATAGAAAACTTGATAGAGTTAATTTCATGGTAGTAGCTGTAGTTGTATTGGATCTTCGTTACAAAGTGAGGTATGTTAAGTTTTGTTTTGAAATGATGTATGATGAAGACAAAGTAGATGAATTATTGACAATGATCAATGAGAGAATGAAACTTTTATTTGAACACTATGAAAAGCTTTATGCATACATAAGTCCACATCGCAAAGAACAAACACATTTAGATTTCTTAGATACTGATGAAATAGAAGTTAATGCGGAGAATAAACCTCTATTCAAGAAGAAATTAGAAGAGGAAGAGAACAAAAATTCCAAATCAAAATTGGATAAATATCTAGAAAAAATCTTGAAAAGGATGATCTTTCTTTTAATATTTTGATTTGGTGGAAAATAAATGCAAGTAAATACCCAATATTTTCTAAAATGACAAAGGATGTCATAGTACTTTCCATTTCTACCGCAGTTTCAAAACCAGTTTTCAGCTTGAGTGATCGTATACTTGATCAATTTTGAAGTTCTTTAACTCCTAAAATTGTGAAATACTTGATATACACAGAAGATTGGATAAGAGACGCTCATTAATTTGGAACTTCATGTCGAAAAGAAGCTTGACGAACTTGAAGAAATTAGGTAACTCAATTTCATTTGTTCTTTTTATATTTATTTTATTTATATGAATAATCCTTTAAAATAATTAACATCTTCACATGATTTATCTTGCAGTCAAGATGAAGTGTAAAGATGGAAAGAATTGAAGAAGGTGTAATTGTAGAAGGCTGCTTTCTCCTTACATGATTGTGATACTACTCCTACCAAAATTCCTTTAAAATTTTCTATCTTCAAAATGGATTCTTGTTGAAAAGTTAAAGGGCATTTTTACAAAGATAAATGTAAATATTCTAAATTAAACACATATCACACACTCACTGTGGAGTTAGAGATGTTAAATATCAACCATAAATTGACAAGACAAAATCAGTCGGAAAATCCTTCCATTTACCCATTTCCGGTGGAACATAATCCAGTGTGCCTCACAAAGTCACATCCACACGGTTGAATGTGTGGACACACCAACCAAAATCAGCAATTTTATTTTCTCCCTGTTCATTGTATCGATATTAACAAATAGATTTCTTTTGCTGTGGAGTGAAGTAGTAGTGAACAATAATTGATAATACCCGCATGCCTATTGGTAAATTCTCTGGTTTAATATCTCTATGTATTACATGCTTCCCATGGTTGATTATAATTGCTTGATTACATATGATTAGGATTTTGATATGCATCACTGCACGTGATCCTGGTTAATGTATGTTCATTAATTAATTGTTGTGGGCTCTCCCAACGTGAGATTAGATGAGGAAATTTCTCCGTTCAATGTTGATGTGCACGGAACAAATTAACTCATCTAGAGGCTTTCAAACGTTTCTCAATTGAACCTTAATTCGAATGTACGGCGAAGGATATTGAAATAATGATACTGATGATAACCAACTACTATGGTGCAGTTGGTCAAGAGGAGTGGGACTTCTACTTCTCTTACAGGTTCGAATCTCACGGACCACAAGAAGAAAATATATACATACCGATATCAAAAAAAAAAAAAAAGATGATACTGACGATCACCCAAAATTGGTTATAATAGTAATAAGATTTGATTGTGAGTTGAACATGGTTTTTTTTTTCTTTTCTTTTCGGTATTATAAGTTGAAATTAAGTGTTTGACCTCTCAGCCTGGGAGTAGTAATTACAGAAGCAAGTTGATGTGCCTTTTTCATGGAATAATTTTCAGTGCTTAACTCTTCCCGGCAACTCAACTCACCAAGCTTGACTTATCCAAATGCAGGACAGGTTCAGTGGATCCCATCTCAATATTGCACAACGGAAACCCGATTTTTCTTTAGGATGGATTAGTAAGATTGGTTGCAATTCAGCGTCTCATGCAGCAAAATATATACTGTTCACTGATGTATTGACACTTTTTTTAATCAAATTCCCTACCTAACATAAAGGTGGTTCAAGTTAACATGTGAAAAAATCAGTAAGAGTTAAATTCTATAGTTGTACCATCTGAAGTGGACTATTGTGTCCCTAATCAAACATTAAATTTATCAATTGCAGTCATTGAGATCCATCGCCATCGTCCATCTCCAGCTGTTACTCATCGACGACCTTAATTCGGAGCTTCTGCCTATTTAAAGATCTCCCCTTGCACGAGGGAGGGGATTGCCAGTATCGCCATTAATCACCACTTTCTAGTTTAAATTCCAGTGCACCAGCTTCAACTCAGGTAGTCCAAGCGATCAATTTCCTGGCAGCCACTTCTCTGGCGAATTTCCGTCGTCCAGAGCCAGAGCATGCACCACACGTCCTTCGAGTCTCTTGATCCTCTAGTTTCCTCCGCTGTGCCTGAGTTTACACCATGACTGGTCTGCAAGCCTCCAGTCCATCAATGACCTCGTCGTCGTCAAGACAACCCTGGTGATTTCGAGTCGTGTTCTCGAAGCTCAATAGGTACGCATTTCACTTTCTTTGATCAAATCCTAACTCTAAAAGTGCATGCGATCAGAGCTTCCCCAAACAAGCCTCGACATACACGAATTACGCCTCCTTCTTCTTCCACTCTGATGATCACCGGAATCGTCGGTGACGAAGTGGTTTTCCCCTTCTAGTAACTTTAGAGGTCCTCTGTGCAGCTCAAGAGCTCTCTTAGTGTCCATATATTCATCCAAACCATAAGATGCAAGATACATAACATCTAACGTTAGATGCTAATGTTGCGTCTTACATTCTGCTATTGTTTACCCTCCATCTCAACCCAAATCTTCCTTTTTTGACACAAGATAAGTTCTTAATATTTTAAATGAGTCTTCGTAACTTATCAAGAAGTCTTCATTACCTCGTTAAGTGACTTATCTAACAACATTTGATGTGACACTTAAATTTGACATGTTTTGAGTCTAAGTGTGTAAGAATGCAATATTTCATGCATCTTATACCTCATAATTTAGCCTCGCTACTTTACCCACTTTCTTTGTTTGGAAAATTTTGAAGTCAAAATGTTAAAATAAAAATAAAAATCTGGTGATCTTGTGTGGCATTAATCTAGCTTTAACATGGCTTTAAACAAGCTTTATTGCCCTTTAATTAGAAGAATATGCCCTCATTAATAGGGCTAGTCATCTAGAGGTACAGGACGCAGTTGTCTATACTGTTGAATCGAGAGACTTCTCTGGAAGAAAGAAGGGGTTGAATAGAGAAGGTGTATAATTTTAAATATTATGACAATCAAAGCAAGCAATTATATCAAATTTGGAAAATAGATATAAACATTCACAGAAAGGATAAGAGATAATAATATGCACAAACTATTTATAATGATTTGGCCAAATTCTGGTCTAGTTAACTTTTCGAGAATCCCTCGAGAGTTCCCTTTTCCATATAATTCAAAGTACAAACTTACATGTAAGGTAAATCCCTTGTCAATTTCGTAATCCATGGATCCATCTCTCACCTAAAGAAGCTTGAAACCTTTGAGATACTTTTACAAACTTTCTTTCTAATCTTCTAATACAAAATATAGGAACTTTGAATACTCTAATTTAGGAAGTATGGAAGATGAGATTTTAGCTTACTTTCTTGTTTAGGACTCTAAGCTCAAGTAAAGAATGTGATTGTTGTATTGTTGGGACTAATTGAAGCTTTTATTTATAGGCAAATGATGTTTAAAAAGTGTGTCTAACGTTTATCTTAACTTTTATAAACGGTTAACTAAAAAAGGTTTTGATTCAGTATGTTGTTTTTCATCGATCAGCCGAAATGTTCCAACGGGCGGGTACTTCGGTATATCGATTTTGATTGGTCATCCGAATTAATCCAACAGTTCATATCATCTGTATGTCGGACATGTCTAGTATGTTGATTTCGGTATATTCCAAAAAATTCTATCTACTCAGCCCAATTTCGGTATACCAATAATTTTTTGTGTATCGAAAATTATCTCAGTCCTAATATAAGTGTTTTTCGAGTTTTCCTTCATGGGTTTATCTATTTTCCTTGGTTTGTGGCTCATGTTGGAAGATCATTATACATCCTGGAAAATACAACAAAAAATAAAATAATTTACATCATCTTTTTACAAATAAATTTGATAATGCAATCTTGATCTGCTTGAGCCTTCCTCTTGATTTTTCCTTGAATCTTTTAAAGGCCTTTGTAAAAGTTTTTCTTTTGATGTTCGTCTTGTCTTCAGATATATCTTCTTGTAAGTTTCTTCATAATTATCCCTTTCACATACATGCGATACGTTTCTCAAGCAAGTGTATTAAAAATAACCATACAAAATATTTTGTTATCATCCAAATAAAATATTGATTTACATATTTCCAACATACGCGTCTTACATTAGATGCTGGAATCCCAAATCCCAACGTCTTACATCCTAAATATGGAAAGTTTTAGTGACAGTTGGATTGCCTTGCCAATTTTGAATTTCTTATCTTTTCTTGACTCACCCATGTTCCTATAAACACATGGATACACAAACCTTTGAGAGCGGTCGTAGACAAAAATTCAGAGGGAGAAAACTTTTAGAAGATGGATTTTGGAGAGGAAAAAAGAGAGAAGAAAATTATGATAGAATTCTGACTAATTTTTGAGAAAATTTTCAAGTGGAATTGAGAACTTTGGGGAAGGTTCTGAAGTATGTGAGAATGAAGAAGTCAAAACTCATTCCCACAATCACATCCCTTCCACCTATTACTTGTTTTTATAATTAAAAAGAAGATTTTCTTTATTACATTTCATTGTATTGGTTTCTTTAACTTTATGTTATTTGCTTGTCATCTTATATACTTTTACTGTGCTTACTTAATTTAGGAACTTTTGATTTTATTTTGCAAAGAGAAGAAAAAGAAAAAGTAACTCACCAGTACAAACATCCTTAGATAGTGTTGTCCTAAGAAAGCAGAAGCCGCCGTTACATTCACTAATCTTTCTAAGGTGTCTCAAGAGTTAGCATTAAGCAAACCAGGAATGACGATCATATCAACTTCATCATCCATGAAGTGAAGAAGACAAGCAAAGCGGCCAACAGATATGCTTTCTCCAAAAATCATGTATCTCCAACATGTGACGGTTATATTTGTCGTTGTCGAAAATAAATCTAACTGAAGTGTATTTAGCATAATTTTTTGATCCAATGGAAGCTTTGCAACAATGTTTTTTAGAAGAAGGGTATTGATGACAATATGCATTTTAAGGAGAGTATTGATCAAGAAAACCCTTTTTTGATTTATAAAAGGCATAGATGAAAGTTTTTCACATACATATATAAAAAGAGACATATGATGGAGGAAAATTAAGAAATAATGTAACTAATAAAATAAAAAGGAAAACATTTCCTCTATCACTCTTTAATTTTGTGATTTATGGAAAACAATGGATAGAAGCTTTCCATACACAATGAGAGAGGCAAAGGATAGAGTGAAGGAAAATTATGAATAATAATCAATAGGATTAAATGAAGAATTTAAGAAAATTAGACATAATTGAGGAATTCAAAATTTGAAAATGTGATAAATAATCTCAAAAAAAAAAAAACGTGAATAAAGAAAAAAAAGTTCTTCCTTTATCTCTCCTTGTTACAAGGAAGTACATCTTCACTTATTATAATAGTAAAATAATTAGTTTATCGTTAATTGCATGCTTCGTTGGAGAGGAATGCTTCTTCCGTAATAAATATGGGATTGGAATGATTATTCTTTCCTACCAACATGTAATTAATCCCGGTGGTAGGAAATTCAACTACTCGTCTACTTGATGGAAGTCACAAGAGGAAAACGCAATGCTCATGAATGACGTTGAATTACATACGAACCTGACAACTTCTATCGATTTGCTCATATTCTTCGATAATTTGATGTTGATTGTAATTTAAAACAAACAATTGTTAAATATTGATAACATGGATCGATATACCACAATTCATCGTAGATATTCATCCATACTATTAATTAAATAGTTATGCTTTCTTGTATTAATCTCTTATAGGTTCCTAACTGATACAACGTACTAAATATAGAAATCCATCAAGATGTTTGAGCAAATAGCTAGGTATGAATGCATGATATATTTAAATGTAGAAACCACCAAGAAGGTATTGTATTGATTAGACCATTACCAGATTTTTTTGTAAACGGTAATTTTTATGCATGTCTTAGGATTCGAATTCGAGACCTGTGACGAGTTTAAAGTTCTCCCAACCACTGTGACAATGAGACATTGTCTATTAGACTATTACCAGATTATCTACAAAACTCCATAGTAAATTCTTCAATTTAGATTTGGAAAAAAATAGTAAACCCATGCATGTGTCGTGCTTAAATGTGACATCAGGTGAATTGATAAAGCATAAATAAAATTTATAGGAGTCTAAAACGTTAAATTACAATGTACGATCACTCAACGCAAGCAAGGCCTTATTTTATTATATTTATGCGTGAGTTTTTTTTTTGTAAAATCAAATCTCTAGTGGTTTGGAGTAGAAACTATCCATCGCCTTGAGAGCATAACAACAATTTCTTAGAATATTAACAGAAAGAGAAAAACAAATAAAATTGTGAGAAAATAAATAAATTTATGCAGACTTTTGTTTTCCCATGAAGGTTGGTTACATTTATTCTCCTTTCCTTTGTGCCAATAATTGAGACTATGGATAAGTACTTTGATGAATCGATATATTTGTGTATTTAGAAAGTATTGGAATTAATTTTAAGGAAATTCAGCTTCCTGTTAACCAGCCAAATCAAGGTTTATGCACAATATAGGAAATGATTGGACAAGAAATCTAATTCCGCTACTTTACCAAGTACGTGTAGACAACATGGAATTCATTTTCCTTTCTATCTAATGAAATATCATTGGAATTCACTCTCATTTTCTAATCAAGGTGTTAATATGTTCAATTTCATTTAATTATTTCTTATAAAATAATGTTTTCATATAATTTATATTTGTTTAATACATAACGATTTTAGCAAATTTACTATCTCGAATTTACATATTTAAAAACATTAATGTACGATAAATAATGTTATTTTATTTCATTTAAGATATGTAAAACAATGAACTCTCTCATCAAACAATGGTATATTATAATATTTTATTTATTAAATAATATATAATCTTTTAATATGGCTAATTGAAAAATAATGGTGTATAAAATATTATTTTTTTATTATTTAATACTATATAATAATTTTAGTAATATTTAAATCATTTACTATAACATTTATTTTATTTATTTAATGTTGTATAATTATTTAGTAAACTTCATTGTTAACTAATGGTGAATGCTAATATTTTATTTTGTTTATTTAATCTATTTCAAGTAATTAGTACTATTACGATATTTATTATCTTTTATTTAATAATATATAAATATTTTGGTAAACTTTGTTGCC
Organism: Posidonia australis; assembly: GCA_024699735.1. Lineage (NCBI taxonomy): Eukaryota > Viridiplantae > Streptophyta > Magnoliopsida > Alismatales > Posidoniaceae > Posidonia > Posidonia australis. The sequence goes on along the minus strand of JAMKQA010078646.1, from coordinate 7,694 downwards.
AAGTAATGGCAATTGCTAATATTGTATTTTATTTATTTAATAATTTTTGTAATATTTATTATCATATAATCGTATATTATAATATTTATTTTATTTATGTAGTAATTATAATATTTTCAGTAAACTATGTTATCAAATAATATTTATGATAATACTATGCTTTATTTATTAATTATCAAACAATGTTGTATTCTATTTATTTAATATTTTGAATATTTTTTATTATCAAATAACAGTGCATCAAATATTTATTTACATTTATATATGGTTTCATTCTAATTTCTCGCACATTTGAAGTTTCCTTTTTATTTATTTCCATAACATACATAAACACCAGAGAATGAATCAAAGATAAATCAAATTCTTTTATTTTCTAAAGAAACTCAATTCCTCACGATTCCTTTGATTTTAATTTTTCAATTCCAATCAAATTTTATGCACCAATGGACTCTTAATTTCATAAAACCCTGTAACAAATGATTTTAAATCCAAAACTCTTTACACCAAAAAAGTATCAAAAAATCTAGGATGGGCCGACCAGGTCGACTCCCTCATAGGCAATGGGACTTGTCATCATGTGTATGGCAATGGGCCCAATGACCTATGAGGGAGTTAACTTGGTTGATCCTCTTATAAGTCGGATCCGTATTTTTTCACTTAAAAAAACTATTTATCTTAAACAAAAGTATTTTGTTTTTTGTTTTTTGCTTGGGTCGTGGCTCAAGATCGTTCTCGTAGAAATTTTGCAACGAATGATCGTAACTTGTGAAAACACTCATTAATGGAATTTTAGCTTTAGATGGAAGCGATCCACCGATCACCGATTTCGCCTGGCTGCTCGAGAATGCCAGACATGAGTCTACTTAGGACCCAGGTAGCCCACAGTCCACACCAAGTAATTGTATTTTTGGATCGATCGGTGAACATACCGCAAGCGGCCCATTTCATACCAAAAAGCCCATATATGAAATAGGATGGCGGATTAGACAAATTAATCCCATTTCGGACTCGAATGTTTTCCATCTTTAAAAAGTCAAGAATTTTAATTTCACAGCCCTACATATTGTTTAATATGTGAAAGGACAAAAAAGAGTAAGAATTTTCTGGGATTTGGTGTCAAAATTCTTGATATTAGAGACTCGGAGGCTTGCCATTTGGTAACGAATTATTAAACCAACTTTTGAGCTAAAGTGTTTATTCTTGACAAATTGAACTAAACATTAAATTTTATGCTAGATCATTTTAATTCGTCAATTTCTCATTTGTGCATAAAAACTTTTCGAAATGTTGCTTAAAAATAATTAGGCTAGTTTTTTAAAGGACGTTACATATAGGAATAATCAAGTTCTTTATAGAAAAGATCGCTCAAATAGGTGGTTCAATAAAACAAGTTCCCAAATTAAAAAGATTGAGAAAAATCAAGTTTAAAAGTGCATTCAAACATACCATATTTTAACAAAAAAACGTTCAGACATTTAGAACACACATAATTAGAATACTTTAAGAAAAAAAATAAAAAAATTACGAGTAAAATCACCTCATAAGTTGTTGAATAAATTCACATAAAAAGGTTAAAAACTTGAAATGCATTTTTAATCAATTATGTCGATATTCATTATCAACTTTTGTCCATGTGACTCTCATGGTTAATTGACTTCTCAAAATCTAAGGGTAAAAGAAGCCGTGTAATTGATTAGAAATTCAAGTGAATCTTGATAACAAAGTTTTAGATAAAACAATCAAATTTTTTTTATTTGAAAAAATCAATTTAATTAAATGATAAATCACTTATTTTTAATTGGATGATATGGAGTTTAAATGAGAATTTTAACAGATCATGTAGAGGATGGTAAACGTTTGGGTGCATTAAGAATCACTTTGAATTGGATGTACATGTAGTATCAAAAAATATGAAAATACTATTTTAAATAAAGAGTGATTTCTTTAATGGTACTTTCAACTATACCTGTTTTTTCATTTCAGTACCCTCAACTATAAAACTAATCACTTTGATACCCTCAACTATTACAGTTAGTCAATTTAATTATTTTGTTAGAATACGTTTGGTGAAAAAAATAAAGAGACAAAAATTCTTCCTAACGTATTAAATGAATTATGATAGGAAATGGTCAACCTTTGTTCATTTCTTCTGTCTCCTTCTTCCTCTCCTTTCTTCTTCCTTTCCCTTCTTATTCTTCCAAGACTTCAAAGCTAGGGGAGCCCCAGCAGTCATGCTACTTGTAGGCCCATCGCTTCGTCCTTCTCTTCAACGTCAAGGTGTTAGGTATCATCCTTTCCCTTCTTCTCCTTTTGAACTTTGTTGTAGGAGATGTAGGAAGAGGAAGATGATGTCTTCTTGAGTTTGCTCTTGATCTAATGTAGAAGTTAAGGTCGTGGATTTACTGACTCGGCGAATCAACGACTGGATGTTGTTTGGCAGCTTTCTCATGCGACGTAGCTCCTTTTTTCCCTTCAAAATAAACAAATCCGGGTTAGACTGAGGTGAAGTAAACAAACATCAAAAGAACGTGGAAAAACATGACTGAAAGATCTAAATACTAACTGTGGATTGTCCCCATATGCATATGCTATGGGTCTAATATGAAATATGATGATAAAATAAAATAAGAATACAAGAACGATACTCTCTTCACCCTTTTGGATGCGACATGGATGAGGAAACGGAGGCACGAACAAGAGTCGGGATTGAAGAGAATATTAGGGAGGCTCCTTGTGAGAATACGGCAGGACTTCGCCAAGGTTTACTCTCTCTGAACAAACTCCTTTATAAATCAGAAGGCCTCCTTCGACCTGGAAGGTCTAGGGGTCTATTCATAGAGTCCAGGACATGAGAGATCTCGTCAAAACGAATTCTAGAAGTTTCTAGAAGTAATCAATTTGAAAATGAGATATTTTAATCTCGTCGCTCATGTAGCAGGCAACACATTTGGATGTGCCGCCGCTAGGACAGGTGACAACTTGAGATATTCTATTTTCCGTAGCTAGAAAATAGTCGAAAATATCTTATTGAGATTAGTCGCTGCCTACATTGGTACCAAGTTCTAAATACTTCATCGTTTAAAAATAAAATCCAAAACCTCTTCAACAAATATCTAACAATTGTGAACAACTCGTCCTGACTTTTTCAAACTCTCTGGAACTCGGTAAAATATTGTAGAAGGTTTTTTTGAATTTTAAATTCAAATTCAAAGTTAAATCGAATTTAAAAGATAAACTCTCCAATAATTACGAGTATTAAATATATCCATAGAAAATTCTAGACTCGTAATTAAATAAATATTCAGAAATTAAGAACATATTGGAATTATCTTTTAAATTATAGATAATTCTAGCATTGAAAATGTGATAATTAATATCATATCTAGTTTCAGACCATGACAAAAATATATGATATTAATATTAATGTCATCCATTATTCTAGAAGTTTCTGGAATTTTCTGGCATTAATAAAGATTTATATGATATTCCATAAATAAATACATACTTAGAAAATCCTAGAAATTATGATAATTATGGGAAAAATTATGATAATGTTTATAAATGTCCCATATATTATATTAAAGCCTAGGATGGTACGTTGTTATGAGAGAAAAACCCAGGTTGGCAAATGCCTGTTGGATTGGCGCCATAATCTAGTCGCCCATACAGGTTGCGACAAGACATGTCGCCTTCTATTGTGGCATCTAGATTAGCTGCCATTGTCGAAGGTGCTATATGGTCTTTTGCATCTTACCTGCTGTATTTCATGTTAAATCTAGAGAAGTTTCTTAAAAGTCTAAAAAATATTCAGAAACCTTATGAAATCATAAAAAAAAAAAATCTTCTTTAAGCTCAGGGTACTCAAATCTGCTAGCTATTTGAGTAAGATGGGAGCGTTAGCTCTGCTACAGTTAGCGACTCACAAAAATGTTCAAGGACCTCAAGTCTGCCACAAGCTTGAGCGGGTTAGCTCTATATTAAGAATGTTTTTAAGGAAAACATGGAAAATCTGGAAAATAGAGTAGAAAATCCTCAGTCCTGTGATCTGAGGTGCCTCAAAGGTTCTATCCTAAATAGACTCTAGAAAATGCGAAAATGGAATATTTACAGACTTGAAGGCCCTAAAAGGAAGTCGCTAGCTTCCACGCCACCCGTAGGTCCACTTCGTCGTCCTCGTCAACATCAAGGTAGAGGAGAGTCACCGCGCAACCCACAGGACCACTTCACTATCCTTCTCTTCAATATAAAGGTCTCAGCTGTCTCTGTCTTCCTTTCTCTTTTCCTTCTTCTTTCTCACTTCAAAACACTAGAGGAGAGCCACTACCCACCACCATTTCCACCTCGTTGTCCACCTCTTCACTTCATCGTCATAGATTGAAGAAGCCAGAGTCCCTTGAAGAAGAAGTCCTTTGTTGCTATAGTTTGGTCTTCCCTATAATGATAACTTAGATGAGACACAATCCTGGTCGATAGTTCCATGGTACTCAAGATTCAAAGGAAGTAATTACGGATTGTTTTAGTAGATAAATCCTCCACTAACTGAACATGGAGTAAAGGTAATTTGGGTGTTCCGTCAGTGGGTGGCCAAGATTGAGGTATAGAGAAATGGCCTTCTGTCAAAACAAGTTCCGACTTCCTCTTTATTTTCATAAGATTAAAATGATTTTTAGTTGGAGTGATATTTGGTGTTGTATTGTATCAATTGTTTCGTTTTTAAGTTAGTATTCTGGCTAGATCAATTGTATGTATCAATTATTTCATGGCATGACTGAATCAGAAGAATTTGATAAATTTTGCTGGATAATTTCACTACTAGGCTAGTAGTTTGACTATTAATAAAAGCTAGCAGAAAAAGTTCCCAGGCACAATTTAAGCAATCGATCAAATGGTTACACATTCTGTCGAGTTTGGTAGGACCAAACCAATCTCAAAATGGGAAGAAATTCATGGTCATTTAGATGCCTGAAAGAATATGGAAAGAGATCAATCTCTTCAAAGATTCATACAAGAGAAACCACCTGTATAAGAAAGTGTGCCAAATGCAAGTTGAGCTTATGTTATTACTCTTCATTGGCTATTTCAATTACCCCTCAACTTGCAGGCATAGTTGCAGATTAGCATCGCCCAAAGTTAGCTTTCACATGGAAAGAGTTCAATTGTATATGTAGATCAATCTAAGATAAATAGAAATCATTAAAATTTCTGGCCTCACAATTGGACACAATACCTCTAATGAGGTGGAAACTCATGTGTGTTAAGGTTTAATGCCAAGCATTTCCTCAATTGAACTACAAAGTTAACAATCAAGCATAAATCATGGCACTAATACTAGTAGTGAAACTTGTAGTGAGAGACGAGTAGTTGCTTCCTTGTAACAATTTGAGTTGCATTGATTTTTCAAAACAAACAAAGAATAGGGATGATTCTAATTCTTAGAATTTTGGTTCACCTACAGTAGTAATAGATGTGGATTATAGATCCAGAATTTTAGTTGATGTCTTCCATCCATACTTCCCAGAAGTACATGAGAAATAATTGAGTGTTGATAATAACCATTCAAATGGTGTCGATGTGCCTAGGCCTGTCAAATGGATCGTGTCGTGTACCTATCCTGTCGTGTATAAACGTATATACTATACATATATGTTAAATCCAAACACGACCCATTTAATTATCGTGTACCTAATACTAAACCCAAACACGAATTGTCTGTTAGCGTGTATACACGACATGACCCGTTAAGTACACGTTTAAGTGAAATCGTGTCGTTTTGACACGATAACGATCCGATTGACACGAGTACACGTTTATTGCACAGTTACACGTTTAATATTAGATTACACGTATAGTATACGTTTAACATTTACACGTTTTGTACACGTAGAAAAATCAAAGATAAATCAATAAATCATGAACCAATCATTCAACAATATTTCACAAGTTCCATTGTTCTATATGTTAATGTCATAAGTCTATAACATATCATAAACATCTACTATTCAAAATAATAAAAGTTATAATTTATATACATGATTAGGTAACGTGTACTTATCGTGTATTTATCAGGTTTTTTTACCTTAGACACGAAAACAACCTGTTTAATAATCGTGTTTACCAGATAGACACGATAAATACACGAGACATGATAAGGGTAAACCCAAATACAGTTATATCGTGTCGTGTTATCGTGTCGTATCAGAAATTGACAGGTCTAGATGTGCCTCTTTTGGGGTCAGAGTTGGCAAACCATTAAAACATCTCAAGACACAGGCAATGTTACAAAAGAACAAAAGAATAATATTGTGGTTGAAGATAGCAAAGAAATATCAGTTGTGATCAAGTTTCTGTGATTACCGAGGACGATACTAGGGAGCATGATTAACAAAATCAACATCTATAAATTAACCAAATTAACATCTGTAAGCAAATTAACAAAGTAATGATAACAACATTAACAATATGTAGCAAATGTCAATACCCTTGGGTAGATTCCTGGATAATGTCAGTATTAACTACACTCAAAGCAAGAAATAAACACCAAGTCTTAATTTAACAAATAGTAATATCAGTATCAAATTTTCATCAGTATGGTAGCTAAATGCCTTGGATAGATTCTTGGGTTGAAAAGTCTTACGCTGCAACTTGTGCAAATCATGCTTTCCTTCAAGGTTGTTTTGTTCATTCTCCAATACTCATGGGATTCATGAAACTTAAATTTGTCTTTACAAACCAACTATCCTTTGTCCTTTCACAAAAATATTCTCCATGGATGATTGGTCTCTTCCTTACTTCTAGTGAGAGGTCCATTAATTTCCTTGCTAATTTTCTATTGTTTTGCATTTGAACTTGTACTACCACCTTCAAGGGCCATTCTCTTCCATATCTAAGATTTTCAAACAATAGTTAGTAAATTATGCAAACTTGAACAAAATTAAAAAGAAAGAATTTTATACAAAATTTACCTTCTGCTTTGGTTGAACCAACGTGCCATCAGGATGTCGACATGCCCTACTATTGTGTCTAGCTTGGTTACATTTCCTACATGTAATCACTATGGTCAGTTTTCTAACCATGTTGGGAACCTATTTTCTATCTTTAGATTTGTCCCTCTTTTTCTTAGGCTGACCAAGTTGGATCTTATTGTTAGGTGAGCTAATTTGCTCGTAATCTACGAAAGACCACTATGACATGTCCGAAACAAGATAAACTAGTTGCTCATAAATCTTTTATTGGTGCTAGTGTGGTAGTAATGGCTAACATAGTCTTCAACATTATGCTTAATGGAGAAGATGGCAAAAGCTATACATGACAAGTAAAATTAAATAAATGCTAGAAATTAACACTAATAAACGTCAGAAACTACACAGTATTTAATGTTAGAAACTACACATAATTTAATGTTAGAAACTACTGTAGACACCCTGATTTTGAGGTAACCCAGGAATAAGTGTCCCTATGCTGCTTTGGATGCGATCAGCCCTTAAACCGAGCCCCAAACCCATTAGCCAGAGCTCCAATCAGACAATTGTGAGCTGGGTGGGCGCACCAAGTTAGTGCACCAAGGTGGCGCACCAAGTTGGCGCACCAAGGTGGCACACCAAACAGGCGCCCAGCTCTGGCTGCTGACCTTCCACCTTCCGGGCTGTTACTCTTGCAAACGAATATGCCAACGAATATTCGAGGCTTTTCGTTTG